>JASANG010002732.1:0-21148 GCA_030248215.1 Enoplolaimus lenunculus
TTATGACGAAAAACACAATTTACTTTATTTTGTTCGAACAATTCGCTTTATACTTCGAATGATATATTTCAAAACGCAACGAACCGTGAAAACTAGTGTGGTTTGAAAAGTTCGAAGAACAAAAGGGCGAACCGCAGTGTGCGAAAATCATTTCGCCTTAAGCTGTTCAATGCTTGCAAGGAACAACACCGAACGAACGAAGGGCGTGTGACTGGCACCCGGTGCACGACAGATTTCTTTTGTCCTCAGGGCTTGTAATTATGGCTTAGCATATCGTGCCAATGTACCTAAAGAACAGGGGCGGAACAGTTTATAAGCATAATCCTAGGCCTTAGTCTAATCTAAGCCTAAGCCTAGGCGTAAGAACGAGCATATTCCTGAGCCTAAGCCTAAGCCTATGCCTAGGCCAAGCAAAAAATTAGTCTAAAGCTTAAACTTACTCTTTTATAGTCCTACAAAAAGATGTTCCGCCCCTGATGTTTACATGGGCCGCATATCGATACAGCGGCTAATCTACAGACAAATTTGTTTTGGACATGGCCACGACGTGACAAACAACTTAAAGTATTGGGTATTTAGAAAAAATTGGCAAATAATTAACGAAAATTCAGTGAAACAGTTATCCTTACAAGACAGAAATGTATTCAGAATTCGATGGTGGCGTTGTTGTCCCTGTTGGTACGAGTCTGGCGTGCAGAGTATCACTGAACTGGCTTTACTGCAAACTCATTGAGATTGAATTTAAACTTTTGCGTTACAATTTTGACGCTGTGGCTCAGAGTGGTTGATTGAACAAGTTTTTGACGGAGAGCCGTGAAACATACAATAGTAAATAAAGTTTCTCGTCACTACTGCAGCGAGACAAGAAGCCAAACGCGTAATTTTAGTGCTAAATCCAAATTTATATTTAAATCCTTGCGTTTTAACCAGCGTGACCGTCCTTCGCCTCGCCCAGCGGCGCTGGCACAACTTTAGCGTGCGTTGTTTTGCCGATAGAAAACCATAGTTTTCGAACAGTACCGAAAAAAGCAATTGGGATTTATGCAAAGAAAACAAAAAAAGTATTCAAAAAAAGTAAACATAATAATCCTTGAAGTATAAACCTCAACAGCTTGGCGAATCGACAAAACAAAAAACCTATGAGGACGGTATTGGGTTTGAAACGGAAATGTGGTTGCATATTAACCAGTAACGAAAGCAAGAATCTTCGGTTTTTAATCAAGTGCAAGCTGACAATCTTTTCAGGATAATGTAGGGCTTTTTGTATGACAATTTCTTAAGATATGAGGAGCAATTTTTGTCCTGCGCCTGCAAAAAATTATAAGTCAAATTGACTCTCTGTGAAATAGGCTTTTACAAACTATACAAACTGAGTCAAAATGCAAAATTCCACTCAATAGATCGTACAGTAAGTCGAATTTCACTCTGGCTGAGTCGAATTTTGACTCAGTTTGTGTAATACGAAACAGCCTATTTCAAAAGAGTCGATTTGACGCACCATTTTCTTACAGTGTGGAGTTAACGCGTCCCAATTTGAAAATTTTCACTCGGAATTTTTTAAAGCTGTCGCTTATTAGCCTCATTTGACAATTCGTTCCCAGTGTATTAAGAGAAACATAAAACACCAAAAATTGTAGTTTTACAAAGCAACAAATGCAAAACTTGATTTCTAGAAAATATAATACTGTATAAAATTTCAAGACAGTCTACCAGAAACCGTTTAAATAAGCAGGTTTGAAATAGAAATTTGGTTACAGATAACCCGAATTAAAGTGTGACATTTGCCATCAATCAGATGATATCTAAAAGCAGGCTGGTGTAGTTTCGTTTTTAATAATTAACGACAACAATAAAATAAGGTGGAGCTATTGCATATAAAACTTCAAAAAATAGTATAAGTATATTACTAAACCGAAGCGCTGTAACAGTAGTATAAGCATATTCCTAAACCAAAACTTAATTCGAAGCGAATGGAATTAATCTAACGCTTAAGCTTATTAATTCCAGTCTCAGACAACAGAAAAACATTTTGCCCCTGATTAAAACATAAGCAGGCGATGGCTATTTCTTACTTTTAAATACAATCAACAAACGTACGTAGCAATTTTAAAAGAAGTTGGTATAGTTGCTGTATATAAATATCGAGTCAGCCAATTGATGACGTTCAAAGCTTGGCATATTTCTCTTATTTAGACTGGTGGTATTAGCCGAGTTTGACATCTGTTGCTGCTACAGTTTGCTTGGTTGATAACGTTAACTTGGCGACAGGGTCTAGACACATTTGAAAACACAGGTTTTTATTTTAAAACGTGTCTAAATATCTACTTAGGATTAGACTGAAAACCAGCGAAAGCTTCAAGATCGCGATCAGATCATAGAGGATTTCGTGTAATGTTTCTATAACGGCATTAAACGCAAGTGTAATTTCGAATATCTTCGATTGAAACGTTTCGATATTCAGCATTTAAAAATTTTGAATTGACAGTACAACGTCGTTTTCGACATTAAATAAGTCTTTAAAATGGTAATATAGTTCTGAAGAGCGTTTTAACCGATAATTGTTGTGTAGACATAGGTGTATGCAACTAAAAGCCACATCGCCATGATTTGATGCGATTTCCATCGTTTCTATTATGTTTTCGTTCCCAGCTCGCGTGTACCCAAAAATGATTCGATTTGAAAATTTTTGCAGCTTTTTGTGATCTCCACTTTCCCATACCCAAGTTTCAATTTTTAAGGTCCCACTGTTCAACCCTGACAAGCGAAAGAACATTTAGTCAATAACTAAAAATAATTTATATATCGTTTGACGTGGTTGGCTACAATGCTCTAAAGTAGTGATGAATTTTTGGCGATCAGACAATTGGCTCACGAGTTATCTGGTCGATAATGGGTTTTGGAGCTCAGCTGACTTTTTGCGATGACGCCAAATTAGTCATTCGACTATAAACTGTTATAAACCAGGTGGTTGATAATGAAAAGTTTACACCTCATAGAAATGACGTTTTTTAAAAATACAAATTCCGATGACATCATGAGAAGCTAAAATATGCAAAAATTTTAGAAATTGTCCATTTTTACGCAAACACCAGCGACGAAATAGCCCAGAACCCCAACAAAAATGTCAGTATATCTCAAAAGCTATCGACACCTTTGGTGCTGCGTATTTAGCATCGGTGTGCGCGACTTCAAAGGTTAAAATTTTGATAATTCACCAGGGTTAAATGCCCCTGTTGCTTATATAGGCGTTTCATTTCTTCGTCAGACAGCAAAAGAGTATTGTGTAATCTTTGTTCAACCCGTTATGGTAAGGTAAAGCGTGGTGAAAACCTCTATTTAACCAAACAAAGAGTTGTTTTTAACTGTTTTGTGACATCCCACGCAAATGACGCGAGACAAATCATAAAAAAATACAATAAAGAATATTATTAGCATTTATAAAAAAGAAAAAGTCATTGAAACATAAACTGTATTTTCAATATCTGGTTCAAACAATTACGGAAGAAAGCCACCATTTCATTTTGCGGTTTAAACAGAATCACTATTCTTAAAATTTGATACAAAGCAAATCAACTGGTTCGTGATGTTCATTTACACTGAAAACAACTTGTGTTCAGCGATGGATCCAGAAATTACTGATGGGGGAGGCCCGATGGCAATTGTTACGAAACGTAATTTTTACTGTCTGCTATATATGTGTTATTGGCAGCGAAACAAATCAAACGTAAGGGACCTTATCATTATCGCCAAAAAATTTTCTGATGGGTAAAAATTGTAATGTAGGGCCCCATTATTGTAGCACAAAATATTTTTGACATGGTTGAGGCACGCACCCACCCACCTCCTTCTATTAGTAAGTGCTACACACAACCAGGAAATGCAACCGTTATTGTTCCTTTCAAGAGCATCTCTATATAGTATACCTTTCTTCTATATATTATTTTTAATGGTCTTTAAATGATAAAATTAGCTTATTTTTAGTAAATGGTAGAGTCAACCAATACACCATTCAGGTGGGTCTACAAAAGAGTACGTGTAGATTCTAGATTACATTTTTTTGCTTTGGCTTAGGCTTAGGCTTAGGCATACGAATCCATTTTTGCAACACTTAGGCTTAGGCTTAGGCTTAATAAGAATACGCTTAATACTGTTACCCCACATAAAGTAACATTGGCCCAAATTTTTATCTATAAAAGTATAAAGGTTGATGGCGAATATAAAAAATATCACATCTTAACCTTTTACTCAGTTTTCCAAATTTTAACCAAACAGCATAAGTTGATGAATGTCGCCGAAGCAAAAAAAACCCAAAAATATATCTTTTGAATTTAACATATATAAACTGTAAATTATAAATAGATATATTGGTCATGGAACTTCTCGCAGCGAGTCTGACATACACTGTATCGAACATGGATAATACAAGCCTCGATCGCAAAGTGTAAACCTAAGTACAAGCCAACGCATTGAATGTCAGCTTAATTCTAAACCTAATTTTAAAGCGTTAATCTAAGTTTAAGCTTAAGCCAAAATGAAGCTTAGTTTCTGTGTTCGAGCCCTGATCAGCCCATGTTACTTTAAGGGGCGTCCACGTTTCTGGTAGGTGTATAAAAGGTTAGGTTTAAATTTTAGATTACATTTTTTTTTGCTAATAAGCTTAGTGCTTAGGCTTAGGCTTAGGAATACGCTTTAATCTACTGTTACGCCCTTGAACATAACATTATCCCTCTGATCTATGCATGTGTACCTTAGTTTAAGTAATATACTGAAATAGCTGGAACTATTTATCGATGTAAAAAATAACTTAACGGATAAATTCCACTAAATTTGACACCGCTTGGTTGTTTACTCAAAACTGTATTACGTTAACTTTTATTAACCAACACAGATCAATAGAATCGTTTTCAAAAAGCCCAAATAAAAGCGTACAAAGGTTAACGTTTGCTTAGTATCAAATGTATTAGTTTATCTAAGCTCACATGACATATATGACCACAGAGGTTATTGCACGTTAATACCAGCATCGGTTCAAATGCAATGGCAAAAATTGGCACGTGTTCACTTCTTACAACAACTCTGTAAAAAGTTAAACTTATTTTATAGCTTAATTAAACTTGAATATCAGTTTAAGTAAAACTTAAATGGCTGGACGGACTAACTAAACTAGAATTTTAAGTTTTACTTAAACTACGTGTTTTGTTTAACACGAGATTAAGTAAACTTATTTTTGTTTGAGTAACAGGTGCAGCAAGAGTTCATTAAGTTTAGCTTCAACTGAAAATATGTAAGATTTTAAATGAGTTTAAGCATAAACCTACTTGTTTAGTTTAGTTAATCTAGAAATTTAGTTTAATACCGCTGGATTAGCTTGAACCTAAATCAAGTTAGTTTAAGCATTTAGAGAGAAACTTGAAGCCTACGCCTAAATTTTATTCAAAAATATGAAAATTTCAAAAACCGTGCGTGAAGTGTATAAGGGAAAGTTTGAATACAATCATTAAAACGAGTATCTCTATTTTACAAGATAGTAAATTTAATTGTAGTTAAACCAAAAAGTAAAAAAATTCAACGCAAAATTTGAGATCAATTTTCGTTATCAAAATTCAAATGCTTAACAGCGAGAAATCAAAACTTGTCACCTATACGGCAGCATTTTGAAATGCGAGTTGCACTTCTAGTCAGCGATAGCTGTTCAATCAAAACCAACAGTAACTTACGCCTCCGAAATTAATTTTGAATATACCCAATCTAACAAGACCTGAGCATATTTAGGACTTTGAAAACAGAGTACGTTCAATATAAAATTCTAAGCTTTTATTTCTTGTGTATCACACTGAAAAAATTGCTACAAAACCTCAAAAAGTAACTAAATTTTACCCTTAACTTCCCATAATCTACACTGCTAGGATCAGATTAGCCGCCAGTATGTATTTTAATGTTACAACTTTAATTCCAACAACATCGGTTTCGAATGGAACCTCTTGGTTTATGTAAAGATCATGTGTCAAACGTTTTAGTGCTGCATTGCGATAGACTAACCTTAAACTTTGGACGAATTTGTTTGCTTAGGCTTATAATTGAGTCTAAGATCATTCTTACGCTTAGGCTTAGATTTTTTAGGCCTAGGAATATGTTGATACTACTGTTACGACCCTGTCCTATACATTGACCAATATTTTTGTGACAGACTTCGACCGAGATACGCTAGAATAAAGTTTTAAATTCAATTGATTTTAAACCTATACAACTGTGCAACGTCCAACTTTATAAACAATTGTTTCAAGCATGCTAAGCTGTTATTTTTCATATTTTAAGATAACAAACAGCGTCAAAATAGTACAAATTGCAAGCCCGTCGATGAACCAGTCCTGCCAGGATCAAACCAGATGTACGAACCGCTTAGATGGCTACGGGGTGGTCGTTGCCGCATAGCATACAAAACTTTCCTCCCACTAAAAGTATGCCAGTGTTAAAAAAGCTGGGCTAAGGTTTACCTACACTTACTGTGTACAATACGTAGAAAGAAAGTTAAAAATATATTAAGAAACAATTGCAACGAAACTAATTATATAAATTTAAACTTGTAAATATTTCAAAAAGTTTATCAAACCAGGACTTGCGTTCATAACCAGAATCGGCGATTATAGAAATTTAAGCTGTTGTGTCATTATTGCTTGTGATTACTAAATTACTGCTAACCAGTTTAGCCAGCCTAGATACGCATGAGCACAGACCAAGGATTGCGAGCATCTTATGATCAATTTAAATAAGCATAATGTTCAGCACGGCAAGGCTTGTGAGCAACGTCAATGTCCACCTGATTGGGGCGACATTATTAGAAATGTGCTCACCAAACCAAAATATTGGCTAAGTCCATTGTCGGAGCGGAAACACTACACAATTATGGGCGTTGCCAGGATTTTGGTTTAGGGGGCACATTCGTATAATTTGTACTAATAAGAATGCCGCTATACCAGTTAGTGCTGTACCTTCCGTCGATGTCCGTCACCGTGCGGTATTGTTCCTCGGACACGAGTACGACGTCGGACCCTATTAATACGCGTGTGATGCGGATGGCGACACATGGCGACGGACGGTGCCGTATGACATATATCAAAAAGTATAGCGCGATCCTAACAGAAAGCGGAAATAGACGTGTAATTGCAAAAATCATACTAGCCCCACATCAAGTATTAGGTTTCAGTTTGCAACTACCATGTGGGGAATACCTTTCGTATGATTACCCTACGTGGCGTTGAAAATTTGTGAGCGAAGCGAGCGAGAAGCCAGACGTTTTCATTGAATCCAACTTGTCAAAAAGTACGTTTTAGGATCCAGCAGCGTTTTGAACTCCGACATGCAGGAACAAAATTACACCCTCACGAACCTTCTTACCGGTCACCGACGTGCCCAATTACAAAATTAGTTCACGTTGTGATTAATATCCGCGCTCTTACCGAAGTGAATGGTTAGAGAATCTGGTCTGTGGCCCATCTTTAAAAACACGAACCATAAGTAGTAAGTACTTTATTATAAAAAAATCCAATCTGTATTGTCAACTATCTACTGCCACTAATCATCCGGTAGACACAAAGCTAAAATAGAAGAACAGCTAGGCTAACTAACTAAGTAGCATGTAGTTTTTTATTAGGTATAAAACTTAAACTCACAGAAAACGTTTACTCAATTTTGTACATTTATCTACTGTAGTGACCCAAATATGAGGGGGGACTGATATTTATTTGGCGGCCTCTTCACAGGGCACCCCCCTTGTTATTCGGTTACGGACTGTTATTTATTTTCAAACAGCAATCCGCCACCCTTCCTTACTGATATATATCCGGTCTTGAAACTATCCGTTCAATTAAACGCTTTTTGCCATGCATCAAAAGTCTGAGCGATAATGCAAGGTTTAATTTGGAATGTTACTTTCAAAACTTAAGTCCGCTTTAAAATTTCGAACTGAAATTTATTTGGTCCTCTAGTCATTTATGCGTTACATTTAGGGATAATTGACAATTATGGACTCTAATTAGGGTTTAGGGACTCTCTCTGCTTACGGACTCTTATCAGGGATACGGACCCCTATTGATTGGGACTCAAAATGGGGACCCCCTCTTATTCGGTCCCTGCAGTACCTATATATACATAAAAGTTCAAAACGTCACACTATTAACTAATAGGTGCTGTAGCCATTTGACAATAGCTGAAATGTAGCGTCATTGTATGAACTTACCGTTGACACAGAATCGAGCAAGACGGTGCCCTTTGACAGCGATCGACATGCACGCCCGGAAGCCATTTGTTCTTTAATTCGAGAATCGTCGGAAGTAAAACTATTGAGCACGTATTTGAATCATATATTAAATTTTAATGTAATTTCGTTTTAATTTTACATAATTAATATGTTTCGAATAATGTATTTTAGTAGTAAACCACAGTGTAATCACTTGAAATAAATAAACTAAAGCCTTATTCACACGTGCAAGTTTTTGCAGCAAAAAGTTGCACGTGTAACTAGCACGCACAAGTTTGGTCGCAGGACATCTTTGAAATTATTGCAGCTGCAAATTATTCACTGGAATTTAGTGCTATTGAATTTAATTGGCGCCTGCGAACACAGTTGCATTGCAAGTCGCTTGAATTTCTTGCACCTGTAGTTTGATTAGTTAATCGAAATGTTCTTTTGAAAATAATTGCAGCTGCACGGACTTCGTGAAAGTTGCAGCTGTGAGTTCTCGGTGCAAAAACTTGCACGTGAGAATGGGGCTTTAGCTGCTAAAAGTAAAGCGCAGTAATTAATTTCAATGCAAATAAATGGTTTTTTTTCGACTTCGTTACTGAAGCTTTTATAACTTTAGTGTGTTGGTCACTGATTTTCTTCGGTTTTAGTATTTTAGCAGCTGGATCGTTTTGGTCGTAGTACAGGCCTATTGCCAGCTAACCTTTGCTAGAGAGGCTAAAAAATTTCCAGGACGGGCATACAAGTGTTTTTGTTGATTTACAAGCAAGGTTGAATTTGTTTAGAAGGGCAATATTTGTTCCGTGATGGCTAAGCATCCCCTGACTCCTACCCTTGACTACGAGCTCGTTCCAATATCAAGTTTGTTTGCGACAGGACGATTTTTTGGCTTACCTATTGATCACCGTCGATTTAGTGTAGAAGTAGCATTTGAGACGAACTTAACACAAACCCCAACAAATATGAACAACCGGTATTACATGGTCTCGTTTATCTTAGTATAACAAGGCAATTAAAACGTAGAAATATTTGATACGAGCTTCACAGTATTTAAAACCAAACTCTTTGTGATAAAAACCTTCAAAACACTGCAAAAAAAACTGAACCAACGTAATTAGATACCTTGACTCTCTCTCTCTCTCTCTCTGTCATGGTTGAGTACACAAAGAACGCTTCAGCGTTTCAAGCACCATCCAGGATGTTTAGATTTTAAAAATAAAATACACATTTTACAAGAACGTTACTCCATTTTGTAGATAATACAACGCAGTCAAACGGTTGCAGTCAGGCGTCTCAAGTGATTTAGCGCGTAGCGCGGATCTGGAAAAAATCTAAGGATCACATTCATTACCAGAGCTTCTTAAAAATTTGAATAATGATTATATATACTTAAATTGTGTCTGGTTTCTCGGTCGCTTCGATCGAAAGTTTTTGTTCCGTAGGCTTTTGAATATAATCCGTTGACACACAGATGTCACAACATTTGCTGGCTCGCTACGAACGCCCGCAAAACCTTTGACTAACGGTATACCCATGAACACGACTCCTAATTTTCCGATTCCCAAGTACAAGATCTAAAAGATCTCAGCGGCGAATGACAAAATCAATTTGTAAAACTTAACTGGCTCCGAAACTCAAGTTTGCAAGGAGTTTGGTTAGAAAAACATGCGTTTGGCTTCTTGTTCGCTTCGCTCGAAGAAACATTTTCAATAAATGCCCATGTATCATAAGTATGCTTTTACCTGGTCTGCATATCACACTACAGGACAAAACCGAATATATTTTGAATCTGGCTGAATTTAGTTTTCGAAAAAGGTCTATTATATCCTTTAGGTACAGTAGTTCGCAAATCCCGCTAAAATTATCACATTTGTAGCGTGTCATCGAGCGGACAGGATGCTCGGTCAATCCGAAGCCTCCACCGAGAAATCCTGGATCGACCACTGACTATTATTTATCGCGTCCCAGTGAATGTGGTCACCCTCGTGTTTCGATCAACTGCTGCTCTACGAAACCTGCGCAAATGCATTTAAAACAGCTAAAACTAAAAACAAACTAATCACAACGCGCTTGAAACTGCTGACTGTTTTGCGTTTTAGACGCATTCCAAAGCGGAAAATTCAATTAACCGTTTAATTCGATATACTCCAGCCATCTCACACCCCGGTGCCAGACACTCTTCGGATAAATGGATAGTTTTCAGGAACCACGGAACGGCTACAAAACATGGGGGATCGATAGCATTTCAATACTACAGAGTAGTATAAATTTTACCTTAATAGACCGACGAAAAATGACTATCACATAAACTAGCCAAAATGGAGCGCTATAGTCACCCCAGCCTTCCCTACTTTTACTGTGCTGTCCTTAGTGCTACCGACGAACAATTTGCAAACAGACCACTGGCGAATCGAAGGGAAACCGCCCAGGCCACGCCACCCGTAACCGTATTTAAAACATAAATTTTGCATTAAGATTTAGTACTAAAATAGCGTTTATGTTTCTCGCGCATTTCGCATAGTACATCCCATTCCCCATAACAAATATCTGGAGCCACGGTTGTAAAATGTGTATTTTATTTTTAAAATCTAAACATCCTTGGATGGTGCCTTAAAACGCTGGAGCGTTCTTCGTGTACTCAACCATGACAGGAGAGAGAGAGAGAGTCAGAGGTATCTATTACGTTCGTTTAGTTTTTTTGACGTTTTTGAAAGGTTTTTATCACAAAGATTTGGTTTTAAATACTGTGAAGCTCGTATCTAAATATTTCTTACGTTTTAATTGCCTTGTTATACTAGATAAACGAGACCATGTAATACCGGTTGTTCATATTTGTTGGGGTTTGTGTTAAGTTCGTTTCTCAAATGCTACTTCTACACTATAAATCGACTGTGATCAATAGGTAAGCCGAAAAATACGTCCTGTCGCAAACAAACTTGATATTGCTAGACGAGCTCGTAGTCAAGGGTCAGGAGTCCAGGGGGATACTGCTTTGCCATCACGGAACCAATATTGCCTCTTCTCAAAAACAAATTCAACCTTGCTTGTAAATCAACAAAAACACTTGTATGCCCCGTCCTTGGAAATTTTTTAGCCTCTCTAACAAAGGTTAACTGGCAATAGGCCTGTACTACTACCAAAACGATCCAGCTGCTAAAATACTAAAACCGAAGAAAATCAGTGACCAACACACTAAAGTTATAAAAGCTTCAGTAACGAAGTCGAAAAAAAACCATTTATTTGCATTGAAATTAATTACTGCGCTTTACTTTTAGCAGCTAAAGCCCCATTCTCACGTGCAAGTTTTTGCACGAAGAACTCACAGCTGCAACTTTCACGAAGTCCGTGCAGCTGCAATTATTTTCAAAATAACATTTCTATTAACTAATCAAACTACAGGTGCAAGAAATTCAAGCGACTTGCAATGCAACTGTGTTCGCAGGCGCCAATTAAATTCAATAGCACTAAATTCCAGTGAATAATTTGCAGCTGCAATAATTTCAAAGATGTCCTGCGACCAAACTTGTGCGTGCTAGTAACACGTGCAACTTTTTGCTGCAAAAACTTGCACGTGTGAATAAGGCTTTAGTTTATTTATTTAAAGTGATTACACTGTGGATTACTACAAAAATACATTATTCGAAACATATTAATAATGTAAAATTCAAACGAAATTACATTAAAATTTAATATATGATTCAAATACATGCTCAATAGTTTTACTTCCGACGATTCTCGAATTTAAGAACTAATGGCTTCCGGGCGTGCATGTCGATCGCTGTCAAAGGGCTCCGTCTTGCTCGATTCTGTGTCAACGGTAATTTCATACAATGACGATACATTTCAGCTATTGTCAAATGGCTACAGCACCTATTAGTTAATAGTGTGACGTTTTGAACTTTTATGTATATATAGGTACTGCAGGGACCAATAAGAGGGGGTCCCCATTTTGAGTCCCAATCAATAGGGGTCCGTATCCCTGATAAGAGTCCGTAAGCAGAGAGAGTCCCTAAACCCTAATTAGAGTCCATAATTGTCAATTATCCCTAAATGTAACGCATAAATGACTAGAGGACCAAATAAATTTCAGTTCGAAAATTTAAAGCGGACTTAAGTTTTGAAAGTAACATTCCAAATTAAACCTTGCATTATCGCTCAGACTTTTGATGCATGGCAAAAAGCGTTTAATTGAACGGATAGTTTCAAGACCGGATATATATCAGTAAGGAAGGGTGGCGGATTGCTGTTTGAAAATAAATAACAGTCCGTAACCGAATAACAAGGGGGGTGCCCTGTGAAGAGGCCGCCAAATAAATATCAATCCCCCTTCATATTTGGGTCACTACAGTAGATAAATGTAAAAAATTGAGTAAACGTTTTCTGTGAGTTTAAGTTTTATACCTAATAAAAAACTACATGCTACTTAGTTAGTTAGCCTAGCTGTTCTTCTATTTTAGCTTTGTGTCTACCGGATGATTAGTGGCAGTAGATATGACAATACAGATTGGATTTTTTTATAATAAAGTACTTACTACTTATGGTTCGTGTTTTTAAAGATGGGCCACAGACCAGGATTACTCTAACCATTCACTTCGGTAAAGCGCGGATATTAATCACAACGTGAACTAATTTTGTAATTGGGCACGTCGGTGACCGGTAAGAAGGTTCGTGAGGGTGTAATTTTGTTCCTGCATGTCGGAGTTCAAAACGCTGCTGGATCCTAAAACGTACTTTTTGACAAGTTGGATTCAATGAAAACGTCTGGCTTTCTCGCTCGCTTCGCTCACAAATTTTCAACGCCACGTAGGGTAATCATACGAAAGGTATTCCCCACATGGTAGTTGCAAAACTGAAACCTAATACTTGATGTGGGGCTAGTATGATTTTTGCAATTACACGTCTATTTCCGCTTTCTGTTAGGATCGCGCTATACTTTTTGATATATGTCATACGGCACCGTCCGTCGCCATGTGTCGCCATCCGCATCACACGCGTATTAATAGGGTCCGACGTCGACTCGTGTCCGAGGAACAATACCGCACGGTGACGGACATCGACGGAAGGTACAGCACTAACTGGTATAGCGGCATTCTTATTAGTACAAATTATACGAATGTGCCCCCTAAACCAAAATCCTGGCAACGCCCATAATTGTGTAGTGTTTCCGCTCCGACAATGGACTTAGCCCAATATTTTGGTTTGGTGGAGCACATTTTTAATAATGTCGCCCCAATCGGTGGACATTGACGTTGCTCACAAGCCTTGCCGTGCTGAACATTATGCTTATTTAAATTGATCATAAGATGCTCGCAATCCTTGGTCTGTGCTCATGCGTATCTAGGCTGGCTAAACTGGTTAGCAGTAATTTAGTAATCACAAGCAATAATGACACAACAGCTTAAATTTCTATAATCGCCGATTCTGGTTATGAACGCAAGTCCTGGTTTGATAAACTTTTTGAAATATTTACAAGTTTAAATTTATATAATTAGTTTCGTTGCAATTGTTTCTTAATATATTTTTTAACTTTCTTTCTACGTATTGTACACAGTAAGTGTAGGTAAACCTTAGCCCAGCTTTTTTTAACACTGGCATACTTTTAGTGGGAGGAAAGTTTTGTATGCTATGCGGCAACGACCACCCCGTAGCCATCTAAGCGGTTCGTACATCTGGTTTGATCCTGGCAGGACTGGTTCATCGACGGGCTTGCAATTTGTACTATTTTGACGCTGTTTGTTATCTTAAAATATGAAAAATAACAGCTTAGCATGCTTGAAACAATTGTTTATAAAGTTGGACGTTGCACAGTTGTATAGGTTTAAAATCAATTGAATTTAAAACTTTATTCTAGCGTATCTCGGTCGAAGTCTGTCACAAAAATATTGGTCAATGTATAGGACAGGGTCATAACAATAGTATCAACATATTCCTAGGCCTAAAAAATCTAAGCCTAAGCGTAAGAATGATCTTAGACTCAATTATAAGCCTAAGCAAACAAATTCGTCCAAAGTTTAAGGTTAGTCTATCGCAATGCAGCACTAAAACGTTTGACACATGATCTTTACATAAACCAAGAGGTTCCATTCGAAACCGATGTTGTTGGAATTAAAGTTGTAACATTAAAATACATACTGGCGGCTAATCTGATCCTAGCAGTGTAGATTATGGGAAGTTAAGGGTAAAATTTAGTTACTTTTTGAGGTTTTGTAGCAATTTTTTCAGTGTGATACACAAGAAATAAAAGCTTAGAATTTTATATTGAACGTACTCTGTTTTCAAAGTCCTAAATATGCTCAGGTCTTGTTAGATTGGGTATATTCAAAATTAATTTCGGAGGCGTAAGTTACTGTTGGTTTTGATTGAACAGCTATCGCTGACTAGAAGTGCAACTCGCATTTCAAAATGCTGCCGTATAGGTGACAAGTTTTGATTTCTCGCTGTTAAGCATTTGAATTTTGATAACGAAAATTGATCTCAAATTTTGCGTTGAATTTTTTTACTTTTTGGTTTAACTACAATTAAATTTACTATCTTGTAAAATAGAGATACTCGTTTTAATGATTGTATTCAAACTTTCCCTTATACACTTCACGCACGGTTTTTGAAATTTTCATATTTTTGAATAAAATTTAGGCGTAGGCTTCAAGTTTTTTCTCTCTAAATGCTTAAACTAACTTGATTTAGGTTCAAGCTAATCCAGCGGTATTAAACTAAATTTCTAGATTAACTAAACTAAACAAGTAGGTTTATGCTTAAACTCATTTTAAAATCTTACATATTTTCAGTTGAAGCTAAACTTAATGAACTCTTGCTGCACCTGTTACTCAAACAAAAATAAGTTTACTTAATCTCGTGTTAAACAAAACACGTAGTTTAAGTAAAACTTAAAATTCTAGTTTAGTTAGTCCGTCCAGCCATTTAAGTTTTACTTAAACTGATATTCAAGTTTAATTAAGCTATAAAATAAGTTTAACTTTTTACAGAGTTGTTGTAAGAAGTGAACACGTGCCAATTTTTGCCATTGCATTTGAACCGATGCTGGTATTAACGTGCAATAACCTCTGTGGTCATATATGTCATGTGAGCTTAGATAAACTAATACATTTGATACTAAGCAAACCTTAACCTTTGTACGCTTTTATTTGGGCTTTTTGAAAACGATTCTATTGATCTGTGTTGGTTAATAAAAGTTAACGTAATACAGTTTTGAGTAAACAACCAAGCGGTGTCAAATTTAGTGGAATTTATCCGTTAAGTTATTTTTTACATCGATAAATAGTTCCAGCTATTTTAGTATATTACTTAAACTAAGGTACACATGCATAGATCAGAGGGATAATGTTATGTTCAAGGGCGTAACAGTAGATTAAAGCGTATTCCTAAGCCTAAGCCTAAGCACTAAGCTTATTAGCAAAAAAAATGTAATCTAAAATTTAAACCTAACCTTTTATACACCTACCAGAAACATGGACACCCCTTAAAAGTAACATGGGCTGATCAGGGCTGGACACACCAGAAGCTAAGCTTCATTTTGGCTTAAGCTTAAACTTAGATTAACGCTTTTTAAAATTAGTTTTAGAATTAAGCTGACATTCAATGCGTTGGCTTGTACTTTAGGTTTACACTTTGCGATCGAGGCTTGTATTATCCATGTTCGATACAGTGTATGTCAGACTCGCTGCGAGAAGTTCCATGACCAATATATCTATTTATAATTTACAGTTTATATATGTTAAATTCAAAAGATATATTTTTGGGTTTTTTTTGCTTAGGCAGCATTCATCAACTTATGCTGTTTGGTTAAAATTTGGAAAACTGAGTAAAAGGTTAAGATGTGATATTTTTTATATTCGCCATCAACCTTTCTACTTTTATAGATAAAAATTTGGGCCAATGTTACTTTATGTGGGGTAACAGTATTAAGCATATTCTTATTAAGCCTAAGCTTAAGCCTAAGTGTTCCCGAAATCGATTCGTATGCCTAAGCCTAAGCCTAAGCCAAAGCAAAAAATGTAATCTAAAATATACACGTACTCTTTTGTAGACCCACCTGAATAGTGTATTGGTTAACTCTACCATTTACTAAAAATAAGCTAATTTTATCATTTAAAGACCATTAAAAATAATATATAGAAGAAAGGTATACTATATAAGATGCTACTTTGAAAGGAACAATAACGGTTGTATTTCCTGGTTGTGTGTAGCACTTACTAATAGAAGGAGGTGGGTGGGTGCGTGCCTCAACCATGTCAAAAATATTTTGTGCTACAATAATGGGCCCTACATTACAATTTTTTACCCATCAGAAAATTTTTTGGCGATAATGATAAGGTCCCTTACGTTTGATTTGTTTCACTGCCAATAACACATATATAGCAGACAGTAAAAATTACGTTTCGTAACAATTGCCATCGGGCCTTCCCCATCAGTAATTTCTGGATCCATCGCTGAACCCAAGTTGTTTTCAGTGTAAATGAACATCACGAACCAGTTGATTTGCTTTGTATCAAATTTTAAGAATAGTGATTCTGTTTAAACCGCAAAATGAAATGGTGGCTTTCTTCCGTAATTGTTTGAACCAGATATTGAAAATACAGTTTATGTTTCAATGACTTTTTCTTTTTTATAAATGCTAATAATATTCTTTATTGTATTGTATTTTTTTATGATTTGTCTCGCGTCATTTGCGTGGGATGTCACAAAACAGTTAAAAACAACTCTTTGTTTTTGGTTAAATAGAGGTTTTCACCACGCTTTACCTTACCATAACGGGTTGAACAAAGATTACACAATACTCTTTTGCTGTCTGACGAAGAAATGAAACGCCTATATAAGCAACAGGGGCATTTAACCCTGGTGAATTATCAAAATTTTAACCTTTGAAGTCGCGCACACCGATGCTAAATACGCAGCACCAAAGGTGTCGATAGCTTTTGAGATATACTGACATTTTTGTTGGGGTTCTGGGCTATTTCGTCGCTGGTGTTTGCGTAAAAATGGACAATTTCTAAAATTTTTGCATATTTTAGCTTCTCATGATGTCATCGGAATTTGTATTTTTAAAAAACGTCATTTCTATGAGGTGTAAACTTTTCATTATCAACCACCTGGTTTATAACAGTTTATAGTCGAATGACTAATTTGGCGTCATCGCAAAAAGTCAGCTGAGCTCCAAAACCCATTATCGACCAGATAACTCGTGAGCCAATTGTCTGATCGCCAAAAATTCATCACTACTTTAGAGCATTGTAGCCAACCACGTCAAACGATATATAAATTATTTTTAGTTATTGACTAAATGTTCTTTCGCTTGTCAGGGTTGAACAGTGGGACCTTAAAAATTGAAACTTGGGTATGGGAAAGTGGAGATCACAAAAAGCTGCAAAAATTTTCAAATCGAATCATTTTTGGGTACACGCGAGCTGGGAACGAAAACATAATAGAAACGATGGAAATCGCATCAAATCATGGCGATGTGGCTTTTAGTTGCATACACCTATGTCTACACAACAATTATCGGTTAAAACGCTCTTCAGAACTATATTACCATTTTAAAGACTTATTTAATGTCGAAAACGACGTTGTACTGTCAATTCAAAATTTTTAAATGCTGAATATCGAAACGTTTCAATCGAAGATATTCGAAATTACACTTGCGTTTAATGCCGTTATAGAAACATTACACGAAATCCTCAATGATCTGATCGCGATCTTGTAGCTTTCGCTGGTTTTCAGTCTAATCCTAAGTAGATATTTAGACACGTTTTAAAATAAAAACCTGTGTTTTCAAATGTGTCTAGACCCTGTCGCCAAGTTAACGTTATCAACCAAGCAAACTGTAGCAGCAACAGATGTCAAACTCGGCTAATACCACCAGTCTAAATAAGAGAAATATGCCAAGCTTTGAACGTCATCAATTGGCTGACTCGATATTTATATACAGCAACTATACCAACTTCTTTTAAAATTGCTACGTACGTTTGTTGATTGTATTTAAAAGTAAGAAATAGCCATCGCCTGCTTATGTTCAAATCAGGGGCAAAATGTTTTTCTGTCGTCGAGACTGGAATTAAATAAGCTTAAGCGTTAGATTAATTCCATTCGCTTCGAATTAAGTTTCGGTTTAGGAATATGCTTATACTACTGTTACAGCGCTTCGGTTTAGGAATATACTTATACTACTGTTTGCAGTGTTATATGCACTAGCTCCACCGTATATGAATGTTGTCGTGAATTATTAAAAACGAAACTACACCAGCCTGCTTTTAGATATCATCTGATTGATGGCAAATGTCACACTTTAATTCGGGTTATCTGTAACCAAATTTCTATTTCAAACCTGCTTATTTAAACGGTTTCTGGTAGACTGTCTTGAAATTTTATACAGTATTATATTTTCTAGAAATCAGTTTTGCATTCGTTGCTTTGTAAAACTACAATTTTTGGTGTTTTATGTTTCTCTTAAGACACCGGGAACGAATTGTCGTATGAGGTTAATAAGTGACAACTTTAAAAAATTCCGAGTGAAAATTTTCAAAATTGGGACGCGTTAACTCCACACTGTAAGAAAATGGTGCGTCAAATTGACTCTCTCCGAAATAGGCTGTTCCGGATTACACAAACTGAGTCAAAATTCGACTCAGCCAGAGTCAAATTCGACTTACTGTACGATTCATTGAGTGGAATTTCGAATTTTGACTCAGTTTGTATAGTTCGTAAAAGCCTATTTCAGAGAGAGTCAATTTGACTCACAATTTTTTGCAGTGCAGGACAAAATCGCTCCTCATATCTCAAGAAATTGTCTCACAAAAAGCCCTACATTATACTGAAAAGATTGTCAGCTTGCACTTGATTAGAAACCTAACATTTTCTTGCTTTTGCTACTGGTTAATATGCAACCACATTTCCGTTTCAAACCCAATACCGTCCTCATAGGTTTTTTGTTCTGTCGACACGCCAAGCTGTTGAGGTTTATACTTCAAGGATTATTATGTTTACTTTTTTTGAATACTTTTTTTGTTTTCTTTGCATAAATCGCAATCGCTTTTTTCGGTACTGTTCCAAAACTATGGTTTTCTATTGCAAAACAACGCACGCTAAGTTGTGCCAGCGCCGCTGGCGAATCTAAGGACGGTCACGCTGGTTAAAACGCAAGGATTTAAATATAAATTTGGATTTAGCACTAAAATTACGCGTTTGGCTTCTTGTCTCGCTGCAGTAGTGACGAGAAACTTTATTTACTATTGTATGTTTCACGGCTCTCCGTCAAAAACTTGTTCAATCAACCACTCTGAGCCACAGCGTCAAAATTGTAACGCAAAAGTTTAAATTCAATCTCAATGAGTTTTCAGTAAAGCCAGTTCAGTGATACTCTGCACGCCAGACTCGTACCAACAGGGACAACAACGCCACCATCGAATTCTGAATACATTTCTGTCTTGTAAGGATAACTGTTTCACTGAATTTTCGTTAATTATTTGCCAATTTTTTCTAAATACCCAATACTTTAAGTTGTTTGTCACGTCGTGGCCATGTCCAAAACAAATTTGTCTGTAGATTAGCCGCTGTATCGATATGCGGCCCATGTAAACATCAGGGGCGGAACATCTTTTTGTAGGACTATAAAAGAGTAAGTTTAAGCTTTAGACTAATTTTTTGCTTGGCCTAGGCATAGGCTTAGGCTTAGGCTCAGGAATATGCTCGTTCTTACGCCTAGGCTTAGGCTTAGATTAGACTAAGGCCTAGGATTATGCTTATAAACTGTTCCGCCCCTGTTCTTTAGGTACATTGGCACGATATGCTAAGCCATAATTACAAGCCCTGAGGACAAAAGAAATCTGTCGTGCACCGGGTGCCAGTCACACGCCCTTCGTTCGTTCGGTGTTGTTCCTTGCAAGCATTGAACAGCTTAAGGCGAAATGATTTTCGCACACTGCGGTTCGCCCTTTTGTTCTTCGAACTTTTCAAACCACACTAGTTTTCACGGTTCGTTGCGTTTTGAAATATATCATTCGAAGTATAAAGCGAATTGTTCGAACAAAATAAAGTAAATTGTGTTTTTCGTCATAAACTTTACGTTTTACCTTAAAACTGGCCAAATTTGTACTGCATACGCATATGAAATATTTGAAAATTTATTTTACCTATATGGTTATTTTGGTTTTTTTGGTATAAAAAGCGCTATTATAAGTTTGGATGAAGTATAGTTTCCCCTGTGAGACATTAAGTCAAGGTCTCGTCTAAGTGTGTGATTTAGCATCAGTTAATTATCCATTTTGCCTTCGTAATCCCGCAAAATGGTGGCTGTGATTGGCACACCAATATTCACGGGAATTGTCAGAAGATGCCTTCGAAGCAAGTGCAAAGTAAAAGTTCTCGGAATATTATTGAACAATTTTTTTCCATGATCAGTTTTAAGGTTGTCGGCTCGAAGAGTACAAGTTGAAATAAATATAATTCACTTAAGGGATCACTCCTGCTACGGAAAAATTCATTGAACCCCGGCTGCGGCAACAACCCTTCCCTTGGTATGGCTAAACTCAGACCCTTTGTATATAAAATTAGATTGAAAATGTCAAAATAAAATTTATCCTAAAACTCTATGCTCATTAAACTTGTCTAAATCCCGACAATTGCTTGTAACAAGCAACACCGGTGATTGATAAGGCGTGGACTTTTATGTCCGACAAAAAACTCTTGCGCTTAGTTTCCGGTCCACAAACGGTATTTTTTCCCTGTACTGTCGGCAGGCAAATTAAAACCGCTCCACTGACAGAATATAACGTGATTTTTGCTATTTGGTTTAAATTTTTTCTGTTTCGTTTATTGTGAGTTGCATTGATTTGATATTTTCGTCCTATAAGTAATTGAGTTTTTGAAAAAATGGTCACAATGTTCCTAAGAGCA
>JASANG010001524.1:0-21116 GCA_030248215.1 Enoplolaimus lenunculus
ATAAACGGTATTTGCATAAGTAAGTACGATTAAATATTTTTACTTTCTATTCAGGGGGTTACCGCACCCTGAATCCCCTAATTTCAACGGACCTTAACTATAAGTTTGACGAATAAAAACATAAACAATTACGATTCGTTCGGCTTTATATGCTACTCTTTAAAAAACGCTGCCATCATAAAATTTTGACAAACTACTAAACACAGCACTTACAAACAGCAGGCTCTGAAAATACCGTATTCATTATATAGTGATGTGTACTGGACTGTGAAAAACCAGGCGAACCGGTTGTTATTCGACCAATAGTGTTTAAGTTATCTACTGGTCGGCATAACTAATGATAAGCCTTTGAAGATTAGTAAAAGTTAATAAATAATGACAAACAGATCAGTTTTGTTTTTCACCATGCTTAACTTTCCTAACACACATAGAAAAATTGTCGTTGATCTGGTTAGGACTGTCCTCTTAAATCACCAAAATTCCAATGGTGTCAAAGCATGATGGGGAACTCTCGCGCTCCAGCCAAATCCAGCCCGCTAACAATTTGTTGGAACAGCTAAAATCATGAATAAAGTAGCTTTGAATTGTGCTGTTGGCAATCGAGTATGAGAATCGCTTAGTGTGTGGGGTTTGAGGTGTGCCAACTCACTTTCGAAAAGTTAAAGTGCCTCTACTACACCACTCAACACGAAGGCGTCCCATTTTCACGTTTCCCGCCATATATCAGGTTAAGCATTTCGTTTAAGCATCGATAAGCTTTGTTCTAATCTAAACCTGCCTAAGTCTGCGGTGGAAGCGAACAAAAGCCAACGGAGGAGTATGTGTATATACTTCAAAACCGAATTATTTAACTTTGCTGTTTATCAAAGCACCGAAATATTAGCCTACTCTAGAGACCGACCAGCAACTCACAAAACTAACTCGCATAACTCTACTTTAGTACGCAGTACAATATTTGCATACTACAACAGGTTGAGTTTACAATTCTTTGCTACGAACTTCAGCTTTAAACATATGTTCTACAATCGAAAAACTTTTCAACATGTGACTGTAAGATTTGGTGAAAAAATGAAAAAGGGATTTCAATAAAAAGATTCTGAAATACGAACAAGTTTAAAAAACTTGAAAAATAAACGTTTTTTAACAAATAAAAAAAGACACGTTTACTTTTGATACGCTTACATTTTGGTGAGCCCGACGTGATATTTATGGGCGTGCGCACGTAGTTATTTCCAAACGACAGCTATAATTTTTGGCGTTCTTATTAATTTACTACAAGTCTGGACGATATACACTGACTGTTGGACTCAACGGATAAAATTATCAGTGTTTGGTAATTTTGGTATTTCAATATGTTTCGCGCTACGATATTATTTTTAATCGTTATCGTCCGATTATTACAAACATTACAAACATCCAATTTTTATGCCGTTAAATTTCACAATGTTACGTGGAACGAGTTTTTGGCAGTGTCTCTAATTCAAAGTCAAACCGCTGTTCAACTTAAGTCGTGCAAAACCGAGTTTTATGTGAAGCAAATAACATTTGTGACATTACAAGCAGCAATTGGTATTTCGAGCATAAGCTCACGGCACGCCACAGCATACCGTTTGTTGCTAATTCTGTCCGGTAACGTTGAATTAAACCCTGGACCATTGAATTTAGCAAACTATACCAAACCAAAATTGGAAAAAATTCTGCAGTTATTAAATGAAGATGATCCAGATTTCGAAATGCCACCAACTAAGCGACAGATACTCGAACGTCTAGAAACTTTTGATGAATTAACTATCAAATTAGCGATTTCAGTAACAGCTAATGCCGATGGTTATTGTCCAGCTGAAAAGCTGTATGGATCTTCGCTGGAGCTACCCAGTCAATTCTTCGATGATGTCAAACCTCAAATTGATAGGCCTGCACCAGAATTCATGAATAAATTGTTCCAGTCTATTGCTAATTTTCGTGCCCCACAACGACAGCATTCTGCAGTTCGTTTTATACCGAATGACCTTAATACGTCAAGTCATGTTTGGATTCGGAACGAATCGCCGCAATCAACGTTGCATCCGCGTTACAAAGGACCATTCAAAGTAATTTCTCGTGACAACAAAACAATTTCCATCGATTCAAAAGGTTATACTGAAAAGGTGTCAATTGACCGTTGTAAACCAGCATTTCGAGAAGCTGAATTGTGCTCAGAACATACAGAAACAGTCAATTCAGATAATAAACTTTTCACTCCCAAAGTTGGCTCTGTTGTTATGGCCAAATTTCCCCATTTTCCATGGTGGCCTGCATTAATTATTAACCCAAGTAATACAAACCTTAGTAAACAACAAAAACATTTTGATGATGTGGCCGTGCGATTTTTTGGTGCTGACAAGTTAGCATTTATTCCGTTCAATAACATTAGACAATTTACAAGGAATGCGCAATCACGACACAAGGGTGTTCAGCGTGCAATTAATTTAGCTCAACAGTTCTTGAAGAAAACTTTAATTTCAACGCAGAAGTTATCACAAAACGTTACATTTAATTTGAAACCACAAGTTCGATATATCTAATGGGCTCCGCTACTCCCCAAGGGGGTAGTGTAAGATTTGGTGAAAAAATGAAAAAGGGATTTCAATAAAAAGATTCTGAAATACGAACAAGTTTAAAAAACTTGAAAAATAAACGTTTTTTAACAAATAAAACAAAAAAACGTTTACTTTTGATACGCTTACATGACTACAAACTTTCAAGTTCGCGCGTACGGTTTTGTAAACCAATTGCTCAGCTTTTAAAACTTAAACTAAAGAGAAGAGCTTCGTCAGTTTGAAAAGTAATTTCGACAATTACAACCCAGAAAAACTGGGGACTCAAAAAATATAGTTTCCGATGGAAATTTTAAAGATGTGATGAACCCTTCTGAAGAACCCTTACTTCGTGAAACTATTTCAATTGATTCTGGGACAGTAGCGTGATCGAGGCTGAATATTGGCAGAATGTCATGGCAATAGGCTACATCAAGACCGCGATAAAACAATCGCTAGGGGGAAAGATCGGCAGACCAATGTTTCTCAGGAAAAAATTGGCCAGCCGATCTTTCCGGGCAAAAAATCTGGCCTGTGACACCTGTTGAAGCTTTCGTCCACGTAAAAAGTGCATTTTTAAAAAACGGTGTGTGATATATACATTCTGAAAGAATTGTATTGCTGTGAGGTTGTCTCAACTTACGCAGTTTTCAATACTGCAAATTTGAACTTTTACATAATCCTCAATGTGCTTATTCATTCAACACTTAAAAGTGATCAGTTTAGCGCTGTACGCTTTTGCACATTTACCCGCATAGCTTGAAGCGCAGAAAAAGGCTTGCCTATGTCTTAAGGTTTGTTTAAGTTTAACCATAAACGTAGTGGGGAAGCGTACAAAAGCCGTCACTCAGTCAGTAAAACCAAAAATGTAAGTACGTTACAGATTTTTGAATCACTTTCTTTGTTACAAAGAGAACAAAGCGTATATATTATCCAAAAACAAACATCTTGGTCACTAAATAAAATCAAATACGTGCCAAAATAAACAATAAGCATTATTTAAAACGAATTAACGAAGTTGTTTTTTCAAAATTGCGTCGCAGCATATATCGGTGCTGATTTGCGTGAGACAACCTGACACAGCATTAAAGACAGAAAAAAAATTTATTTATTGTATGATAAGACTGATTCAGCGTAATTCCAAAGCCAGAGGCCAAAAAAAGTTTGCTGGAACTTTAGATGAAGCTAAATTATGGAGCCTTTTCGAATATCCCCGCCAGCCCACTTAAAATTTTTTGCATGTTTGAGCTTCTCATGGCCTCCTCTGATCATTCCGTGGTCAAATTTGTGTTTTTGAAAAATTCGATTTTTAAGGTCCCAAGGTCCCCCTCTTGGAACAAATTTTTTTGTCAAAAAGGTTTAAAAATTATATATCATTCGATGCAGCTTGCAGTGCTGAGTGCAATGATGTTAAATTTTTTGCACTCAGATGATTGGTTAATGAGTTATTGACAAATAATTGATCTGGCACGCTGTCAACAATTGGGTCGACGCCAAATCTTGATCATAACATGTTAACCAATCGTCTAAGTGCAAAAAATTTAACACCGATGCACTCAGTCGACAAGCTGCATCAAATGTTAAATAATTTGTTAAACATTTGCACAAAAAATTTGGGTCCCAAGGGGGCGGGGAACTTGGGACCTTAAAAAATTGAAGGGCAAATCATGAGAGGTTCAAATATGCACAAATTTTCAAGATCCGTCCACTTTTGGGCGAACGCGGGTTGAGCGGGATAATCGAAAACAACCAAATTATGTTAATAAAATGAATGTTGAACTTGCTAAATTTGAAAAGAATCTGCAAAATGCGGAAAACGGATATAAGAAAAATAATTTAGAAGATGATTTATTCTCCTGCTACGCAAATATCAGCAAGTATTTCTAACATTTTACCTAAAACTAGCGGTTGCAAGCAAACCTTTTTAAGTTTTGAATAAATTTTATTTTTATTCCACATAATTACATAACTATGACCTTTAAAACCAGCGGAATTTTAATTTTTCCTCACGGTAACGAGCATGGATTTGTACCGGTGTCCCGGTTGAATTCTTCCCCGGGAAGAATTAAACCAGTTACCAGTTTGATTCTTCCCCACATACCGGGTTAATTTTTCCCCAAAATTGACGCAGTTTAATTCTTCCACTGTATAATTTTCCCCCGGTTGAATTATACCAAATTAATCCTTCCCCAACCGTTCGTTTAACTCTTCAATAAATTTAAAAGCCATCTGGCTTATATATTAAGCACCGTTGTTTTTGTAATATACATTATGTACACATACTGCAATCAGGGAGCAACCGGAATTATAAAATACCGGGCACGGAAAGTTAAAAAACCGGAACCGGAAAACAAAAAATACTTGTTACGAGAAAATTTATTTCTAAAGCCTTTAATGGTGTAACACACCACTTAGAATGCCAAAATCCTGAAACAATTGCAGTAGCTGGGTTGTGAAAAAACCGAATCCAAAAGCAAATTCAACAACGTTTGGCATTGTTTTTTTGTTATACAGAAAAACCAATTTTTTGTTTCAAGTCACAAATGTCAGAACTGATGTCGGGCATGAAAAAATTGCATCTGCAAAAAGTAGATTCCTGACGTAATAAGTATTCTTAGCTTGTACGTCGAAAGGCAATATTCAAATTTTATGAAATTGATATTGTGAAACAAACTGCACAACTGTTTGAGAAGATGGCGGTTCGAAGGGCTTGAATCTCCAACACAGAAAAATTTCTACCATGACTTGTGTCAGGGAAACATATATACGAGGGGATAAATTATATCGTGAGCGGAAAAAAATTAAGCTAGTGTAATTTAGTCTAATTCGTCCGGGGGGGGAAGAATTAAACGGGAGGGGAGAAGATTTATACCGTGAGTGGAGAAAGAATTAAACGGGGGAAGAGTTATCCGGCGAAACCGGCAAGATTAGGGAGGGCCAAAATTTTTACAAGGGCATCAGTCTCCTCTGGCGATGGCATCCGGTGTGCAGGAAGTAAATACAAACTTTAATGTTTATGCCCTTGAAAGTATTAACACTTGTCTAACGCAGGGTGTATATAATTCAAAGTTAAGCAGTACCATATAGAAAGCCACGAAAATTTTGCATATTCCATTTAAAATTCCGATTCAAATCCAGTTTCGAATCTGAGTGCTGGTAATCGGAATCAAACTCGTAATTTTGCGTCATTTCTAACCTGTAAGTATTATGTTCTCAGCGCACTTTTGTTACGCAGGCGCAAAAATTATCATGGAAACGCAAATAAAATACAATATATTGATTTGCCGCATAATTACAGATATATATGCGAAAAGTATGGGATCTGGTAATTTTTCTAGTTCCGATACCGGTATAATTTTTCTGCTTTTCGTATAGCTGCTTAGTGAAAGCATGACACTAGCGAAATCTAAAAATTTCACAAAATTTCTTCAAAATTGCGGTAAAACGTTTCAATTTAAACATGAAAAGATTGTATTATTATCGTACTTATTTGATGACGAATGTCTGAAATACTAATTCACTGTACCCGGTTCCTTAGAAAATCCACTTTTATTTTTACTTCCCGGTTCTGTTTCCGATATTTCATAATTCATATTGCACCATGGCAACCAGTAAAAAACCATACTACAGTTTTTGTTGAACGCATGTTTTAGGTAGTTTAGCTCAAGCGAAAACCATAAAACTGAAAGATTGAAATCAGCAATGAATTAAACTAATTTTACTCTCAAGATTTCAAAATTTAGGTATTAGGTACATCGTAAAAAAATAAAATAGCACAACTGCAAGATCAGTAACATCAATAGACAATAGAATATAATATTAGAATGCAGAAACCTGACACATCTCAACAAAAATCTTAATGCAAACCCAATGATCAAATTTTTGTTTACAATATTTTGGAGCGTCAACCATTTAACACAACTGCTGTGAAACGTACCATTAAGGGTTACTCATGCGGCTAAACAACACGTTGGACCAACAATAATTAGTTACTTTTTGGTCTTCTGAATAGGTTGACTTGTTTCTTCAAAAATTAAGGGAGGCCATGTATCCCTACTCCCCTCAAAGAAATTAATTCATGTCAAATTTGATTGTTGGCCGAATGTGAGTATGCGCATCATTAATCGTTGTAATCTAATCCACGGTGAGAAATACTATTTACATTACCCATTACAGTGCAAGATTCAAATTTGGCTTACAATATAAAATTTGCACTGTGGTTTCGTATTCCTGAATAAATCTCAATAATGAACGTATATAATAAACATAAATACGACAACACATCTTGTCCATTTTATCATAAACACATTTTGCACATTTTATCATAATGAATACGGGCAGAGCATGAAAATGTTTAAAAGTCGAATTGAACAAAACAAATATATTAACTTTTTACCGCGCTTTAGTCTCAATTGTGTGGTAGGACCACCTTACTTCACTGCAGTTATTAATGCGTAAATGAGAACACTGATTTTACCAAACTGTGAAAGTAACGAATAACATCATTAGCACAGTTTATTTCAAAGGAAAATGGCAGAAAAAAACCACGGTCCTTACACACTTTCCTCTATGAGCTTAAGAATAAACGTAAGACTAAACCTCAGTCTAAGCTGTGAAAAAGTTCAAATGTGACAAACTATGGGTCGCACGTGTACATGAACTATTATGTATTACTTAAACCAAGGCGCATTTAACATTTTCATGCGTCAGTGTATGCTACCAGACATACCATATGCTAATACCAATGGTCGTTCAAACTCATTTTGACTACCATAAACCGTTCAAAGGTTATTCCGCTGAAATAACGGCACCGTAAATTTCACCATGCGTTTCATAATTTTGCCTGCTTTTGATCGTATTCAACCATAAATTTCAACTGGTCCATCGAAACTTTCCAATAATCTTCCGGTTCAATCGGTAACTGATATCCTACAAACGGAAACGTGGGAGGTCGGTTGAACGCAATTGACGCGACAAGTATCGCAACATACGCTGTGAGCCCGTAAGTAGTGACCACTGTGTCCGGCTCTGGTGTATCGAAAAGTGCTCCACGGACTTCTTGCGGTGTGTCTTGAAAGAAATATACATAACCGGGAGAACCAGCCTGACCTTTGGTTTTCAGTTTCATGCAATTCATATTTTCCGACGACAAGAATCTTTCTAGTGGCATCTAAAACAATGAAATAAAGGTAAGGATTCTTTGAACAAGAGGTTAATGTTAAATCAAGGTATAGATTCATAGACTATCACTCCCCCCAACGCATACTGGGAAAGAGAGATTGTTCATGAGATTTATTACTAAAAACAAGACTTTCGTGGCGTAAGAATGTTTTTTCGGTAGTTTGCACAAAATTTGCATTCCAATGAAAGCAACACCTCATTTTCATATCTACTGTAGTGACCCGAATAAGAAGGGGAATCCCATTTGAACTCCCAATCAAAAGGAGTCCTAATTCCTAATAAGAGTCAGAGCAGATAGTTTTTAAACCCCTAATTAGAGTCCATAGTGTGAACCATCCCTAATTGAAGTGTATAAATGACTCCAAGACCAAATACAGCTGATTTCGAAACTTTAAAACGTACATAAGTTTTGAAATTAATTTTTGAGTATAACCTTGCATTATCGCTCAAGTTTTTAACACAAGACAAATAAAGGTTTAATTCAACGAAGGGCGGTGGAAGGCGGGTTAAAAATAAATAACAGTCCGCAACAGAAAAGCGGACGGGAACTCTCTGGATAGGCCAAATAAATATCAGCCCCCCGTCATATTCGTGTCTCTACAGTACTGAAGTGACCTGAATAAGAAGGGGGACTGACACTCATTTAACCTCTCCCTAGGGAATACCCTGTTATTCGGTTACGGACTGTTATTTATGTTGAATTCACCCAATGTTAAACATCCTTCCTTTTTGTATTCTTTCTTTTGGGCAGAACTGACATGCTCAGAAGCAGTTTTATTGATTGCCAATTCCTTTATTGTTTCTTGTGGATTTAAACAAAGTTTAAGCATGTTGTCTGAGTTCAGTAGTCTAGATATACCATTGTCAATTTTACCTCGAATGTAAACGACACTTCGTCAGTATTAGGCGAATACTTGTACGTTTCCGCTTCTGGTTTCAGAGTAACAACCGCAGGAAAGTACAAGAGCTTTGTTCGAGTTAACAACGGAGTCAAGCTGCATAACGCATTAACACTAGTTGGATGTAATCCTATTTCTTCATATGCTTCTCTGAAATACAATGTTGTTATAATTGTGCTATACATAGCAGATGTAATAATTAACCCTGTGATCCGTGACGATTTTGAGCATCCTCAGACATCTTAGGGGAATCCAAAGAGTCCCGTTTGGAATTCGATTAATCAAACAGGCCTCTAGCTAGGCGAAGTTATTGAATAAACACCGATAAAGTATTATGCGGTTATCACACGACCAAATTTTATAGTTAAATTCAAAACCAGTACAAAACTATGAGTCCTGCCGCAAATTTCTAGTTTTTTTGTAACGGTATAGAGGCTGCCTCTATTATCAGCAGTTTATATCTCGGAATACTAGCTTTACAATAACCCTTGTAATGAAATTACTGATTTTAGTTTATTTAGAAACTATGCTGGTTTTTAAATTAGCTAAATTTTCTTAAAATTGCACCATCGATAATTTTGAAAAAAAAACAAATTTTTTGCATGGATTGTTGAAAACTAGATCCCTGGCGAAATCCACTTCGCTCCCCTTCTTTACACGAAACCAATAATTGATCTCTTTGTGTTTATGATTTCTCACATAGAAACGTAATTTGCATTTATAATATATTATATATTATGTATAGGTTGACCTACTATTGCATGCACCCAGAATACCGCAGTGCACAGAACTGAAGCTGTGTATTAAAAATGAAGACATGGAAGTATGGCCGAGTGGATAGAGCGCTTGCCTTTGGGGCTTGTGGCTGAAAGTTCGAAAGCATGAGACAAGTTTCCCATTTTTATCGGAGATGTAATTTACGTTTAACTTAAATTCAATTTAAAAGTGTTTAGATACTCGTACAGAATTTAGGCCTCTTTTCTTTTTGTTTACATGAGTGAAGTTTGGGGTAAACGTTTCCACTTAAATTCATCAAATGCGCAGAAAAGCTTTATTTAGGTTTTCGGCCAATTCAAGTTAACTTTAATCTTGATGATTGACTATCGCTTAATTATTACTGCGGACGGTTAAATATAATTATTTATTCTTGCTTTCAATAATATTAGATTTTTGATTTAAAGAGGGGGAATATTGTAAACAATTCGTAGCGGGAGGACAAATATACCTAAAAAATTACCGAAATGTTTATTTAATAGGTTCATAGACGGCCGAATTATTGGACTATGTTTAGGCTGCAAAGTGTCTGGATTCAAAAGTTAATTTTATTGTAATATTAAAGTATAATAGAACCCCACAAACTCAGCAAAAGAACAAACAAAAGAAAAAAAAAGCATCCACACAACTCCCATCAACAAAAGCAACAAACTCAACGAACAACAAAACCCTCAAATCTCGACAAAATACACCTCAGCCCCAGCTCGAAAAACAAAACCCCACCAAACGCTCATAACACACAAAACCAACAAACACACAAAACCCTCAAAAAACAAAAAACAAAACAGCCACGGGGAGGAGAAGATAGCGGATGCAGAGCGGGGGCGTACGCCCCTATCATAAATTTTTTAGTGCTAAAATGGTAAGGTATTTACCTTACAATTTTTCCCATCAGAAAGTTTTTTTGCGATAAAATGAGAAGGCCCCTCTACCTTACAATTTTTCCTCCTCGCAAAATTTCTTGGCAATATATTAATAAGGTTTCTACCGTACACTTTTTGCTTTTCATAACATTTGCCACCCCGTCCCTCGCCACAAATTCCTGGATCCGCCGCCGGTTTTCGCAATGAGTTACCGGATAATTGTATATTACGGCGGTTATTGATGAAAACTGATGATAACGTTTAATGACTTTTTGATGTCACCATAATTTGGTCAACATATATGTCCCACCAGAAGCAAAGAGAATCAAACATGATTTCAAGAATGCCTTTATGTTAACGATGTGCATACACGCTATTTAGACAGCCAACCAGAAAAATTAAACACTATTAAGGCTTAGGCTCTTTTTATGTCACGGTTTTCGCCACTTTTCCGCTATTTGCGGCAAAACATACATCGCTTACATGGATTGGATCGAATACATTTATGATTTAGCGGGATCAGATTTAAAACACAAATCGTTGCAGTTGTTGAATGGAATGTAGCTATATCAAAATGTAGCACACGCGTTTTGTGATCACAACTGATAATCAATATGATATTTATGTTGTATCTAATTACCGTAACTAGCATAGCTATATAAGTGCATAGTTATGCAAACTAGTTGATAACTAACAAATTTTATGCTTCCGTGACGCAAACTGCATATCGTTACTACGAGTCGCATTTTTATGGCCATTATTGAGAAGAAATGGTGCTCGTAGACAAAGGTAGTGTCGCATAAAAAATGACCCTCGGGCATATTTTCACGGGGGTCTGATTTTCATTACTGTCGTGTGAAAAATGACCACCATTAAAAAGAGGCCCCCGGTCATTTTTACACAGCGTCGCATGAAAAAATGACTCCCGTTAAAAAGAGACCTTCGGTTAGTTTAACGCAGAGCTGTACTAAAATTAACCTGTGTGAAAATAAATTACTTCCCGCTGGCGAATATTTTTTATTGATCACAGTGAAAGTTCAGTTTAGATAACAAAACTGAGCAAACTACTTTTACCGATCATAATTTGAGGAACAGACAATGAAGGTAATTTAAGTTCAAGAAAAAATTACTTAAAAATTCAATTTGGGTACCCACATCGCTGAACTGTTATGGTGGCGCTTTACTCGTGCGTTTTATGCCTGAGGTGTGTGATTACAAATAAGGAATTCGTTGCCAAAACCAAATCCGCTTTCAATATTTAATGTTAACGACTGAAACTATTACATATTTCAACATCCTTGACTTGATTGAAACGGGGGTCATTTTTTCATGGGGGTCAATATTTCATTCGTATATTGGCTGTGTAAAAAAATAACCGGAGTGTCTCTTTTTGATTGGGGTCCTTTTTTCACACGACACGGACCTTATCATTTTATCACCAAAAATTTTCTAAGGGGGAAAATTGTAAAGTTAGGGACCTTATCATTTTATCACAAAAAGTTCTGAGGGAAAAAGTTGTATTTTTTTTCAAAAAAATTTCTGAGGGGTAAAATTGTCGTTAGGGAGGGACCTTACCATTTTATCGCAAAAACAACTATGACGAAGGAGCGTATGCCCCCCGACCCTTTCCATCTGGATCCGCTGGTGCTCATACATCCTACACCCGGTGGCTGTATTTCTTCAAGTAAAGATTTTGATGTTTAAACATATTGAAAAGGGCATTAATATGTGTCGTTTAGACAATTGGTTTTGTACGTCAAGTTACAAATACGACCAACACAGCGTATATGAAGTGGGGACATTTTGCAATTTTTCAAACAAGCAGCCCCTGAAAGCGGCAATAGAAAGGATGTAAAAAATTCAAATCTGAATCCCGAAGAATTTAACGAAACGGGTCTATTGTTAGTTCTCGACAAGTTGAGCATAACTTTACCAGTATAGCTATTAAAATTGTTCGAAAATTACGGCGAACAAAGTTCAGTACAAACAGTGCGAATCAAAAGCTATACCATGTATATATACACTTCATGTTTGCAATATATAAGTCACAATACCTGTTTGCTGAGCATATTTACGTGGCGGTTTACCTATTATACTTTAATATTACAACAAAACTTAGAGGGTGTTAACTTTTGAACCAGACACTTTGCAGCCTAAACATAGTACCTTTGAATTCGGCCGTCTATGAACCTATCAAATAAGACATTTCGGTAATTTTTTAGGTATCATATTCCGTACCTCCGCCACGAATTGTTTACAATATTCCCCTCTTGATCGAAATCTATTGTATTGAAAGCAAGAATAAATAATTATATTTAACCGTCCGCAGTAATAATTAAGCGATAGTCAATCATCAAGATTAAAGTTAACTTGAATTGGCCGAAAACCTAAATAAAGCTTTTCTGCGCATTTGATGAATTTAAGTGGACGTTTACCCCAAACTTCACTCATGTAAACAAAGGAAAAGGGCCTAAATTGCTGTACGAGTATCTAAACACTTAAATTGAATTTAAGTTGAACGTAAATTACATCTCCGATAAAAATGGGAAACTGTCCCATGCTTCGAACCTGCAACCACAAGCCCCAAAGGCAAGCGCTCTATCCACTCGGCCATACTTCCATGTCTTCATTTTTAATACACAGCTTCAGTTCTGTGCACTGCGGTATTCTGGGTGCATGCAATAGTAGGTCAACCTATACATAATATATATATTATAAATGCAAATTACGTTTCTATGTGAGAAATCATAAACACAAAGGGATCAATTATTGGTTTCGTGTAAAGAAGGGGAGCGAAGTGGATTTCGCCAGGGATCTAGTTTTCAACAATCCATGCAAAAAATTTGTTTTTTTTTTCAAAATTATCGATGGTGCAATTTTAAGAAAATTTAGCTAATTTAAAAACCAGCATAGTTTCTAAATAAACTAAAATCAGTAATTTCATTACAAGGGTTATTGTAAAGCTAGTATTCCGAGATATAAACTGCTGATAATACAGGCAGCCTCTATACCGTTTCAAAAAAACTAGAAATTTGCGGCAGGACTCATAGTTTTGTACTGGTTTTGAATTTAACTATAAAATTTGGTCGTGTGATAACCGCATAATACTTTATCGGTGTTTATTCAATAACTTCGCCTAGCTAGAGGCCTGTTTGATTAATCGAATTCACAACGGGACTCTTTGGATTCCCTAAGATGTCTGAGGATGTCTGAAATCGTCAGGGATCACAGGGTTAATTATTACATCTGCTATGTATAGCACAATTATAACAACAACATTGTATTTCAGAGAAGCATATGAAGAAATAGGATTACATCCAACTAGTGTTAATGCGTTATGCAGCTTGACTCCGTTGTTAACTCGAACAAAGCTCTTGTACTTTCCTGCGGTTGTTACTCTGAAACCAGAAGCGGAAACGTACAAGTATTCGCCTAATACTGACGAAGTGTCGTTTACATTCGAGGTAAAATTGACAATGGTATATCTAGACTACTGAACTCAGACAACATGCTTAAACTTTGTTTAAATCCACAAGAAACAATAAAGGAATTGGCAATCAATAAAACTGCTTCTGAGCATGTCAGTTCTGCCCAAAAGAAAGAATACAAAAAGGAAGGATGTTTAACATTGGGTGAATTCAACATAAATAACAGTCCGTAACCGAATAACAGGGTATTCCCTAGGGAGAGGTTAAATGAGTGTCAGTCCCCCTTCTTATTCAGGTCACTTCAGTACTGTAGAGACACGAATATGACGGGGGGCTGATATTTATTTGGCCTATCCAGAGAGTTCCGTCCGCTATTCGGTTGCGGACTGTTATTTATTTTTAACCCGCCTTCCACCGCCCTTCGTTGAATTAAACCTTTATTTGTCTTGTGTTAAAAACTTGAGCGATAATGCAAGGTTATACTCAAAAATTAATTTCAAAACTTATGTACGTTTTAAAGTTTCGAAATCAGCTGTATTTGGTCTTGGAGTCATTTATACACTTCAATTAGGGATGGTTCACACTATGGACTCTAATTAGGGGTTTAAAAACTATCTGCTCTGACTCTTATTAGGAATTAGGACTCCTTTTGATTGGGAGTTCAAATGGGATTCCCCTTCTTATTCGGGTGACTACAGTAGATATGAAAATGAGGTGTTGCTTTCATTGGAATGCAAATTTTGTGCAAACTACCGAAAAAACATTCTTACGCCACGAAAGTCTTGTTTTTAGTAATAAATCTCATGAACAATCTCTCTTTCCCAGTATGCGTTGGGGGGAGTGATAGTCTATGAATCTATACCTTGATTTAACATTAACCTCTTGTTCAAAGAATCCTTACCTTTATTTCATTGTTTTAGATGCCACTAGAAAGATTCTTGTCGTCGGAAAATATGAATTGCATGAAACTGAAAACCAAAGGTCAGGCTGGTTCTCCCGGTTATGTATATTTCTTTCAAGACACACCGCAAGAAGTCCGTGGAGCACTTTTCGATACACCAGAGGCGGACACAGTGGTCACTACTTACGGGCTCACAGCGTATGTTGCGATACTTGTCGCGTCAATTGCGTTCAACCGACCTCCCACGTTTCCGTTTGTAGGATTTCAGTTACCGATTGAACCGGAAGATTATTGGAAAGTTTCGATGGACCAGTTGAAATTTATGGTTGAATACGATCAAAAGCAGGCAAAATTATGAAACGCATGGTGAAATTTACGGTGCCGTTATTTCAGCGGAATAACCTTTGAACGGTTTATGGTAGTCAAAATGAGTTTGAACGACCATTGGTATTAGCATATGGTATGTCTGGTAGCATACACTGACGCATGAAAATGTTAAATGCGCCTTGGTATAAGTAATACATAATAGTTCATGTACACGTGCGACCCATAGTTTGTCACATTTGAACTTTTTCACAGCTTAGACTGAGGTTTAGTCTTACGTTTATGCTTAAGCTCATAGAGGAAAGTGTGTAAGGACCGTGGTTTTTTTCTGCCATTTTCCTTTGAAATAAACTGTGCTAATGATGTTATTCGTTACTTTCACAGTTTGGTAAAATCAGTGTTCTCATTTACGCATTAATAACTGCAGTGAAGTAAGGTGGTCCTACCACACAATTGAGACTAAAGCGCGGTAAAAAGTTAATATATTTGTTTTGTTCAATTCGACTTTTAAACATTTTCGTGCTCTGCCCGTATTCATTATGATAAAATGTGCAAAATGTGTTTATGATAAAATGGACAAGATGTGTTGTCGTATTTATGTTTATTATATACGTTCATTATTGAGATTTATTCAGGAATACGAAACCACAGTGCAAATTTTATATTGTAAGCCAAATTTGAATCTTGCACTGTAATGGGTAATGTAAATAATATTTCTCACCGTGGATTAGATTACAACGATTAATGATGCGCATACTCACATTCGGCCAACAATCAAATTTGACATGAATTAATTTCTTTGAGGGGAGTAGGGATACATGGCCTCCCTTAATTTTTGAAGAAACAAGTCAACCTATTCAGAAGACCAAAAAGTAACTAATTATTGTTGGTCCAACGTGTTGTTTAGCCGCATGAGTAACCCTTAATGGTACGTTTCACAGCAGTTGTGTTAAATGGTTGACGCTCCAAAATATTGTAAACAAAAATTTGATCATTGGGTTTGCATTAAGATTTTTGTTGAGATGTGTCAGGTTTCTGCATTCTAATATTATATTCTATTGTCTATTGATGTTACTGATCTTGCAGTTGTGCTATTTTATTTTTTTACGATGTACCTAATACCTAAATTTTGAAATCTTGAGAGTAAAATTAGTTTAATTCATTGCTGATTTCAATCTTTCAGTTTTATGGTTTTCGCTTGAGCTAAACTACCTGAAACATGCGTTCAACAAAAACTGTAGTATGGTTTTTTACTGGTTGCCATGGTGCAATATAAATTATGAAATATCGGAAACAGAACCGGGAAGTAAAAATAAAAGTGGATTTTCTAAGGAACCGGGTACAGTGAATTAGTATTTCAGACATTCGTCATCAAATAAGTACGATAATAATACAATCTTTTCATGTTTAAATTGAAACGTTTTACCGCAATTTTGAAGAAATTTTGTGAAATTTTTAGATTTCGCTAGTGTCATGCTTTCACTAAGCAGCTATACGAAAAGCAGAAAAATTATACCGGTATCGGAACTAGAAAAATTACCAGATCCCATACTTTTCGCATATATATCTGTAATTATGCGGCAAATCAATATATTGTATTTTATTTGCGTTTCCATGATAATTTTTGCGCCTGCGTAACAAAAGTGCGCTGAGAACATAATACTTACAGGTTAGAAATGACGCAAAATTACGAGTTTGATTCCGATTACCAGCACTCAGATTCGAAACTGGATTTGAATCGGAATTTTAAATGGAATATGCAAAATTTTCGTGGCTTTCTATATGGTACTGCTTAACTTTGAATTATATACACCCTGCGTTAGACAAGTGTTAATACTTTCAAGGGCATAAACATTAAAGTTTGTATTTACTTCCTGCACACCGGATGCCATCGCCAGAGGAGACTGATGCCCTTGTAAAAATTTTGGCCCTCCCTAATCTTGCCGGTTTCGCCGGATAACTCTTCCCCCGTTTAATTCTTTCTCCACTCACGGTATAAATCTTCTCCCCTCCCGTTTAATTCTTCCCCCCCCCCCCGGACGAATTAGACTAAATTACACTAGCTTAATTTTTTTCCGCTCACGATATAATTTATCCCCTCGTATATATGTTTCCCTGACACAAGTCATGGTAAAAATTTTTCTGTGTTGGAGATTCAAGCCCTTCGAAACGCCATCTTCTCAAACAGTTGTGCAGTTTGTTTCACAATATCAATTTCATAAAATTTGAATATTGCCTTTCGACGTACAAGCTAAGAATACTTATTACGTCAGGAATCTACTTTTTGCAGATGCAATTTTTTCATGCCCGACATCAGTTCTGACATTTGTGACTTGAAACAAAAAATTGGTTTTTCTGTATAACAAAAAAACAATGCCAAACGTTGTTGAATTTGCTTTTGGATTCGGTTTTTTCACAACCCAGCTACTGCAATTGTTTCAGGATTTTGGCATTCTAAGTGGTGTGTTACACCATTAAAGGCTTTAGAAATAAATTTTCTCGTAACAAGTATTTTTTGTTTTCCGGTTCCGGTTTTTTAACTTTCCGTGCCCGGTATTTTATAATTCCGGTTGCTCCCTGATTGCAGTATGTGTACATAATGTATATTACAAAAACAACGGTGCTTAATATATAAGCCAGATGGCTTTTAAATTTATTGAAGAGTTAAACGAACGGTTGGGGAAGGATTAATTTGGTATAATTCAACCGGGGGAAAATTATACAGTGGAAGAATTAAACTGCGTCAATTTTGGGGAAAAATTAACCCGGTATGTGGGGAAGAATCAAACTGGTAACTGGTTTAATTCTTCCCGGGAAGAATTCAACCGGGACACCGGTACAAATCCATGCTCGTTACCGTGAGGAAAAATTAAAATTCCGCTGGTTTTAAAGGTCATAGTTATGTAATTATGTGGAATAAAAATAAAATTTATTCAAAACTTAAAAAGGTTTGCTTGCAACCGCTAGTTTTAGGTAAAATGTTAGAAATACTTGCTGATATTTGCGTAGCAGGAGAATAAATCATCTTCTAAATTATTTTTCTTATATCCGTTTTCCGCATTTTGCAGATTCTTTTCAAATTTAGCAAGTTCAACATTCATTTTATTAACATAATTTGGTTGTTTTCGATTATCCCGCTCAACCCGCGTTCGCCCAAAAGTGGACGGATCTTGAAAATTTGTGCATATTTGAACCTCTCATGATTTGCCCTTCAATTTTTTAAGGTCCCAAGTTCCCCGCCCCCTTGGGACCCAAATTTTTTGTGCAAATGTTTAACAAATTATTTAACATTTGATGCAGCTTGTCGACTGAGTGCATCGGTGTTAAATTTTTTGCACTTAGACGATTGGTTAACATGTTATGATCAAGATTTGGCGTCGACCCAATTGTTGACAGCGTGCCAGATCAATTATTTGTCAATAACTCATTAACCAATCATCTGAGTGCAAAAAATTTAACATCATTGCACTCAGCACTGCAAGCTGCATCGAATGATATATAATTTTTAAACCTTTTTGACAAAAAAATTTGTTCCAAGAGGGGGACCTTGGGACCTTAAAAATCGAATTTTTCAAAAACACAAATTTGACCACGGAATGATCAGAGGAGGCCATGAGAAGCTCAAACATGCAAAAAATTTTAAGTGGGCTGGCGGGGATATTCGAAAAGGCTCCATAATTTAGCTTCATCTAAAGTTCCAGCAAACTTTTTTTGGCCTCTGGCTTTGGAATTACGCTGAATCAGTCTTATCATACAATGAATAAAATTTTTTTCTGTCTTTAATGCTGTGTCAGGTTGTCTCACGCAAATCAGCACCGATATATGCTGCGACGCAATTTTGAAAAAACAACTTCGTTAATTCGTTTTAAATAATGCTTATTGTTTATTTTGGCACGTATTTGATTTTATTTAGTGACCAAGATGTTTGTTTTTGGATAATATATACGCTTTGTTCTCTTTGTAACAAAGAAAGTGATTCAAAAATCTGTAACGTACTTACATTTTTGGTTTTACTGACTGAGTGACGGCTTTTGTACGCTTCCCCACTACGTTTATGGTTAAACTTAAACAAACCTTAAGACATAGGCAAGCCTTTTTCTGCGCTTCAAGCTATGCGGGTAAATGTGCAAAAGCGTACAGCGCTAAACTGATCACTTTTAAGTGTTGAATGAATAAGCACATTGAGGATTATGTAAAAGTTCAAATTTGCAGTATTGAAAACTGCGTAAGTTGAGACAACCTCACAGCAATACAATTCTTTCAGAATGTATATATCACACACCGTTTTTTAAAAATGCACTTTTTACGTGGACGAAAGCTTCAACAGGTGTCACAGGCCAGATTTTTTGCCCGGAAAGATCGGCTGGCCAATTTTTTCCTGAGAAACATTGGTCTGCCGATCTTTCCCCCTAGCGATTGTTTTATCGCGGTCTTGATGTAGCCTATTGCCATGACATTCTGCCAATATTCAGCCTCGATCACGCTACTGTCCCAGAATCAATTGAAATAGTTTCACGAAGTAAGGGTTCTTCAGAAGGGTTCATCACATCTTTAAAATTTCCATCGGAAACTATTTTTTGAGTCCCCAGTTTTTCTGGGTTGTAATTGTCGAAATTACTTTTCAAACTGACGAAGCTCTTCTCTTTAGTTTAAGTTTTAAAAGCTGAGCAATTGGTTTACAAAACCGTACGCGCGAACTTGAAAGTTTGTAGTCATGTAAGCGTATCAAAAGTAAACGTTTTTTTTGTTTTATTTGTTAAAAAACGTTTATTTTTCAAGTTTTTTAAACTTGTTCGTATTTCAGAATCTTTTTATTGAAATCCCTTTTTCATTTTTTCACCAAATCTTACACTACCCCCTTGGGGAGTAGCGGAGCCCATTAGATATATCGAACTTGTGGTTTCAAATTAAATGTAACGTTTTGTGATAACTTCTGCGTTGAAATTAAAGTTTTCTTCAAGAACTGTTGAGCTAAATTAATTGCACGCTGAACACCCTTGTGTCGTGATTGCGCATTCCTTGTAAATTGTCTAATGTTATTGAACGGAATAAATGCTAACTTGTCAGTACCAAAAAATCGCACGGCCACATCATCAAAATGTTTTTGTTGTTTACTAAGGTTTGTATTACTTGGGTTAATAATTAATGCAGGCCACCATGGAAAATGGGGAAATTTGGCCATAACAACAGAGCCAACTTTGGGAGTGAAAAGTTTATTATCTGAATTGACTGTTTCTGTATGTTCTGAGCACAATTCAGCTTCTCGAAATGCTGGTTTACAACGGTCAATTGACACCTTTTCAGTATAACCTTTTGAATCGATGGAAATTGTTTTGTTGTCACGAGAAATTACTTTGAATGGTCCTTTGTAACGCGGATGCAACGTTGATTGCGGCGATTCGTTCCGAATCCAAACATGACTTGACGTATTAAGGTCATTCGGTATAAAACGAACTGCAGAATGCTGTCGTTGTGGGGCACGAAAATTAGCAATAGACTGGAACAATTTATTCATGAAATCTGGTGCAGGCCTATCAATTTGAGGTTTGACATCATCGAAGAATTGACTGGGTAGCTCCAGCGAAGATCCATACAGCTTTTCAGCTGGACAATAACCATCGGCATTAGCTGTTACTGAAATCGCTAATTTGATAGTTAATTCATCAAAAGTTTCTAGACGTTCGAATAATTGTCGCTTAGTTGGTGGCATTTCGAAATCTGGATCATCTTCATTGGATAACGGGATAATTTTTTCCAATTTTGGTTTGGTATAGTTTGCTAAATTCAATGGTCCAGGGTTTAATTCAACGTTACCGGACAGAATTAGCAACAAACGGTATGCTGTGGCGTGCCGTGAGCTTATGCTCGAAATACCAATTGCTGCTTGTAATGTCACAAATGTTATTTGCTTCACATAAAACTCGGTTTTGCACGACTTACGTTGAACAGCGGTTTGACTTTGAATTAGAGACACTGCCAAAAACTGTTCCACGTAACATTGTGAAATTTAACGGCATAAAAATTGGATGTTTGTAATGTTTGTAAAAATCGGACGATAACGATTAAAAATAATATCGTAGCGCGAAACATATTGAAATACCAAAATTACCAAACACTGATAATTTTATCCGTTGAGTCCAACAGTCAGTGTATATCGTCCAGACTTCTAG
>JASANG010001551.1:0-21071 GCA_030248215.1 Enoplolaimus lenunculus
AAGCTGCGTTAAAAAGTATCACACACGACAATTCGTTACTTGACAACTCGTCGACCCACAACTTGTAATCGAGAACATTTTCATCGACTCGACAATTCATCGCTCATATCACGGTGGCGCTATGCTCTGACGATATCCCGCATCGTCCGTCACCGTCCGGTGTAACCGTCGTTGTCTGTCACCACACGTTAGCCACCTTGCGGTGTCGATGTGAATAACTCACGTACGATACCGTATACGGTGACGGACGGCGACGGACGGCGTCGTACGTGTAACCGGACGGCACCGTACACGGCACCGTACGTCAAGCGTAGTGCAAACTTTATGCTTAGGCTTAACTGAAATTTTCCCTTAGGATTATGCTTTGATTTTATTAGTAAGATTTAGGATATATACTATTGGGCGACAAGTTATCCGGTCACGAGTTGTGGGTAAATTAATTCTTAAAGTTAATTGTATGAATTTGCTGAAAAAATTATTTGCAATATGTCCACCACACTGTAAAGTAGAATGAGTTAATTAAATCAACTCACATGAATAGTTATAGTAATTTCAGAGATTAATAAAAGTAGTTAACGTTTACTCGCTCTTAGTTGAGCTAATACTCGCTATGAGTTGAATATAATCCGGCGGAATTCATTAATTAAATCAGAACGAGTTGAAACAACTCAAAATACTGTGTTCTGATAGTCCTAAACACAGACTGAGTGATTCAACTCATTTTTAGACTAAAATCAACTCACTAGAAATTACAGTGCATATGAATTACACACTTTCGCTGTTTCAATATCTTTTATTTTCCACAAAATTATATGAACAAAACTTTGCTGGAACAATGCTCAAAATACGTTAGTTAAGACAATCATTCAGAATAAACTTCAACGACGAATTTTGCTTGCAAAATTAACCGCATCGACAGTGAAACTCACCCCAAACACTGTCACATGCGTTGGGAGGCAGCGTATACTTCTTCCTCATTCTAGCAGAGAGCTCAATCAATGAAAGCATACACGTAATCATAACAAAACTTTAAACTAAAAGTTGATACTCAAATCGTTTGTCGTTACCTAAAATGTACAGATAATATTTGCTAATATTCAGAGAGGTATATTTTATGTTGCCTCAAATGTTCACGCCATTATTCAGTCAGTCAAATTTTTACTCTGGCGGAGTCGAATTTAACTCAGTTTATGTAGTCAGCAAATAGCCTTTTCAGATAGAGTCAATTTAACTCACCATTTTTTGCAGTGTATGTATATATCTACATATATATTTATATATACAAATATATGTATTTATATACTATATAAGTATATATATACATATATCTGTATATATATCTATATGTATATATATATAGTAACTCTAGAACACTCTTGGAAATTTAGAAATTTAAATGCAACGGGACCACCTTAATATTCCATAATTTTGCCTACCTCGATGCACTTTTATGGCAAACCAGTTGACCGTGATATATCCAGAGGTAGTGGAATATTAATGGTCTGGTATGCTTCAAAAATCATTAATGTTTTCATTGGCGTAGCCAGGATTTTATATCTGAAGGTGAGAACGCTTACTCTAAGTAAACGATTCGCCAGCGACTGCGAGGCGAAGAATTATTATTTTAACCTCTTTAGGAGGTTTTTCTAAACCCCGCATATGTCATATCTTTAAGAATACGACAAGGTGGGATAATTATGTCTGTACTGCTGGTTGCCTTCCTTCCCCCTAAATATTTTGTGGTTCAAACTTAAACATTGTACAAACTGTAGTGACCCGAAGAAGAGGGGGGAGAGTGATAATTATTTGGCCTCCCCAGAGGGTGCACAGCGTGTAATTCCGTTACGGACTGATATTTTTAACCCGCCTCTCGTTACTGATATATATTCGGTATTGCAACTATCCGTTGAATTAAACGTTTATTTGTCTTGTATCAAAAGCATGAGCGATAATGCAAGGTTGTATTTAGGAATGTACTTTCAAAACTTAAGTATGCTCTAAAGTTTCGAAATGCATAACAATTAGATATAATTGACACTTAAGACCTCAAATTGGGATTTAGGGACTCTATCCGCTTACAGACTCTTATTAGGGATACATACTTCTATTGATTGGGACTCAAAATGAAGACCCCGCCTTATTACCATTCCTCCTATTCAGCTCACTACAATACCAATTGCAAGTCGTATGACCGGTACAATAACTCCACAAAACGGGAGTCCCCTCGCACTCGTGCGTCAAACTCGTATAGCTGAGTGGTGATGGCAAAACGCCTGCCGAACAAAGAAACTGCGATTCGAAAAGCATCCTGACTTCACGGTTAAGCTTACCAAAACGTAATCCTCAAAATATTCGCCACCAGTAACGCCAGACAGACATAAAGCGAAAATCCACGCGGATTTTGCGTCCGACAAATCTCGCGATACTGGAACAAATACGGAACGATGCCTCCAAACATAACAACAACAGTGACCACACACAGCGCACAGTGGGTCACAAACTGTTCGAACATATAGTAATTGAGTAGCGTCGATGGCCATTGATCAAACGGCGCCGGCATTTAAAGCGATTTTATATTTTAAAATGTTTTTGTTTCAAATTTTTATATTTTTTAATACCATCCAGTTTGAGTATTTTTGAAAATTCATTTAATTCCAAATTTTAGAACTTTACTATTATCAAATTATCCAACATCGGATATAAAGTTTAAGCACCGGATATTGTTTTAAAATGATACGCAGATCAGAGTATTATTCGCTGGTTTCAATATTGAGACATATTTTTAGTAAATTTTCAATTTTATAATGCGTTAAATATTTGGTATTTTTAGTCATTTCTATTTTAGCGTAAGAGATACTAAACTGTCTATTGTTTGATTTATGTACATAGATTACAAATGATCTGAAAACATGAAAAAGTATACCAGTGAAATGATAAGTGCCGACGGAAGCGCTCCCAAACCACCCCAATTGGGAGGCCCTATTTTGGCAAACTGGAAATTTTTTCGTGGACCACGAAGTTATAGAGCTGTGAAACATTTTAGTGAGATCCGCCTTGGGACCTGTTTGAAGGCTCAGGACTATGAGAAACATCGGTACTGGAAACAATGGTTAATTTCATGCACATCCAGCGCCGCAAGTAGGTACTGGACGGAAAAGTGAATAAGAGACAAGAAAAATTTTCTTAACCTGCACTGTAAGTTCCAATGAGTTGATTAATTAATTCAGCATGCAAGTTGATTATTTTTGAGTTAATGTCAGTAAACATTAACTCACTCTCAGTTGAGTTGATTCCCACTCTGAGTTGAATTGACTCCGGGTGAGTTGATTAATTAACTCAGAATGTATTGAATCAACTCAAAATTCTGAGTGCTGATAGTCCTAACTCAGCCTGAGTGGTTGAAGTCATTCTGAGTTAAAATCAACCCACTGAAATGTACAGTGTGAATTCTTCTACTGCTGTCGATTAATATTTTCGGCCAAGGATGTATTCTCTGGAACAGTTTGTCGGTGTGCGCTGAATCCTGCAACCTGTAAATTGCGGACCAGAGCGCATCGCAAGCATTTGGTGTGGTATTTTAAAAATCATATAAACAAATTTAAAGGCATACACTGCAAAAAATGCTGAGTCAAATTGACCCTCTCCGAAATGCAGTGAGTCGAATTTGACTCTGTCGGAGTTGAATTTTGACTCAGTTTGTGTAGTCCGGAAAAGCCTATTTCAGAGAGAATCAATTTGACTCACCATTTTTTGTAGTGTAAGTCCAACTAAACCAGTTTCTGCCAAATTTGCTATTAACAAAAAGTTTTAAGGTATGGGCTGAGAAACAGGGGTGCATTATCAACATCAGAAATAGTTAACATAATGTTGCTTGTAGCTCTATTCTGGTGAGCGTTAATCGCAGTTAAGCTCTATTCACACGTGCAAGTGTTTATAGCAAAAACTTGAACGTGCAACATTTGTGCAAGTGCACTGCAAAAAATGGTGAGTCAAATTTACTCTCTCCGAAGTAGGTTCTACAGGACTACGCAAACTGAGCCAAATTCGCCTCCGCGAGAGTCTCAAATTCGACGTAATGAGGCGCATTGGGACCTTAAAAAATCGAATTTTTTAAAAATTCAAATATAGGCGCGAAATAATCAGGGGAGGTCATGAGAAGATTAAATACTCAACAATTTTCAAAATCGATCCATTTTTAAGCAAACGCGGACCGGGGTTATTAACGGAAAAGCCCCAAACATCCGCAATTCTAATGCGAAATCTGTATTTTGAACCTTTGTTTAAGGCTTTCGGTTGGGCTGGCACACCCCTGCATGCGCCAGTGGTACTAAAAATAGCAAAACAATGGAACAGGCTCTAAAATCTAAAGCCATAAAACCTAAAACCAAACAAATTAGCACTGTTTCCGTTATGATTCGTAGCTTTTATACGTTGTTATTGTAACAATTCACATCACAATAACAGTGCTTATCAGCATAAAAATGCATCATTCAATATTTTTGTAACAAAAAACACAAAATACTTTCTACTCTGAGGGGCGTAAAACCAGGATGTCATTTCAAAAGGGTTCGGATCACGGTCGTTGTTTTTTGTGAACCAATGCTACGCTGCGAAAAATGGTGAGTCAAATTGACTGTCTCCGAAATAGGCTCTACTGAACTACACAGACTGAGTCAAATTCGACTTCGTTATAGTGTAACGTGCGATTCAGTGAGTCGAATTCGACTCTGTCAGAGTCAAGTTTGGCTCAGTTTGTGTAGTCCCATAGAACCTATTTCGGAGATAGTCAATTTGACTCACTATTTTTTGCATAGTACGATCGAACAATATTTGGTTTCCACTACCACGAGCATTCTAAAGCCATTAAAAGTAGTTTTTTTCTTGTTTCTTCTCGCGTTCGGGCGCATGATATTTCACCCATACAAAACAGTACTACAACAACGTGGCATTAAAGAACTGTGTCCCACCAAAAATTTGGCTGATGCCCCCAAATAGACTCGGTCTAAAAGTAAACAATCTTGAATTGCAATTGCAGGAGGCTCCAAGAATCGTTCACTGCCCCACAAGTATAATTTTCTACGAACGCCCCGGCTTATACACACGCGACCGTGTGTATTGTTTGCTAAAGCTTTAAACATTTTTCAAGCAATAGACAACAAATATACGACATTACAGTTTGCAGTATAATCTTTCCGATAGTACAACTAAAAGTTGTGTCGTAGACACTTGAGAATAAAAATTTCGCTATATTTTTTACCCTGAAAAATGTTAAAATTGTGAGTAGTTTTTATAAATAATATTGTTTTCAAATTTCAACAAATGATAAATTTTTAAAAAAATGTAAGTTCTTTAACAGTTCGTAGATGAATTTTAAGGGTTGCGCTATACTGGACGTCCGGCGTCGTGCGTCACCCGTACGACGCCGTCCGTTACCCGTACGACGCCGTCTGTCACCGGTACGACGGCGTCCGTAACCCGTACGATGGCGTCCGTCATCCGTACGACGCGTCCGTCATCCGTACGACGCGTCCGTCACCCGTACGACGTCGTCTGTCACCGGTACGACGCCGTCCATCACCCGTACGACGCCGTCTGTCACCGGTACGACGGCGTCCGTAACCCGTACGATGGCGTCCGTCATCCGTACGACGCGTCCGTCATCCGTACGACGCGTCCGTCACCCGTACGACGTCGTCTGTCACCGGTACGACGCCGTCCGTTTATACCGTCCGTCATCCGCACGGCTTCGTCCGTCACCGTTCGTACCATAAGTTATCGTAGGTGAGTTATGTGCGCACGATACTGCACGGTGACGGAAGGCGTCGACGTCAACAAAAGTAAAGCGCAACCTTTAGTTTTCATGGAAGCTTTAGCATATTTTTTGCCTAGGCATAGGTTAAGGCTTAGGCTTAGGCATATTAAGCACATCCTTACGCTTAGTTTTAGGTTCAGACTTAGGAATATGCGTATACTACTGTTCCGGCCGTATTCTATGCATGAGCCCGTACGGCTATACGCTTCATAAAGCATAGTTAATCTTGTAGCTTCGACAAAACAATAATAAACTGTCAACGAATTCATTGAACATTGTTTTCAAGCTTTATTCTACATAGCTCGTTTACATCATAACCATTCCATCCGATTGTAAAAAATATTCAATCTAGGACCATCCAGGTTTGTAGTGGGTCTGTAAAAGAGTATACTTACATTCTAGACTACATTTTTTGGCTTATGCTTAGGCTTAGGCTTAGGCTTAGGAATACGCTCTTGCAACGCTTAGGCGTAGGCTTAGGCTTAGCAAAACACTTAATCTACTGTTACAGCCTTAAAAGTAACATTGGCCAAAAATCTGATACCACTGCGAGAACGACAGCTAGAAAATAAGTTGTTGTGCAATAAAAAAAGTATATAGCACTAGGTATCACACTCACAGGCGGATAACAAAATTTCTGCCGATGCGGCTGGCTGACAAATGTTATGAAACGCAAAAATTGTAAACTAGCGACCTTATATCATTTTATAGCCAAAAAATTTTCTGAGGGCCAAAAATTGGAAGGTAGCGACGGATCGTACCGTTTATATAGCAAAAAAAGTGTTAAGGAAAAATTGTTTTTTACGAAAAATTTTCTGACGGAAAATATTGTAAGGTAAGGAGGGACTTTACCCTTTTATCACAAAAAAATCTGCAGGAAAAATTGTGTTTTTTACAAAAAAATTTTCTCAGGGGAAAAATTACCTCACTTTTTTCGATAGGATATATATTAGTTTTCAGTCTTCGGCGTTAGCGTTTACCAGTAAACACATCACAACTTTACATGGCAAGACTGAAAGTTATAATTATGATATTCATCAATTTTTACGCATGTGAGTTTCCGAATTCTGCGTAACTTTATACTGTTTTTAAAATTTAACGCAATTGAAATATTACATTTGATTTCAATTATTGATTTCAAATTAATAGAGGGTATCCAGGACCCGATAAATATCTCATTTGATGTTGCGGCGCTATAACCCAACGAGCTGCCTAAAGACCTTCAAAGGGAACGTCCGCGTTGGTTACCCTCTCAATGGAAATAGACAGGCCACTGCGGTACTGAGTATTTACTTGTAACAAGTCCCCGGAGCTTCGTAGCAGATCAGAGGCTACTTCCTACAGCCAAAGGTGGGGTTGGCCTCATGGGCGTAGCCACAGTTTTTGTAACGGGAGGTAACCTTTTATAAAAATTTCAGCGAGGAAACTTCTTTGACTGTATACTGTCATACCGTGTCTGAAACATCCCTCAACAAACATTTTGACCCTCGTGACTGAGGGGCAAACCATATTTTTGCTGGACTATACTAAAGTAATCTTAAGTTTTGGTCCTCTGTTTCGCTCAGCAATACGCTGAAGCTTATGTCAGGCTTAGTGATTGTCTTGTCCTCAGAGGGTAAAAAATAGGCTTAAGAATATGCTTATACTACTGTTACGCTCCTCAAAACAGCAATAACCCTTTAACTCATAGAGTATACGATGAGAAACTAAATACAAATAATATACAAACAACACGGGCACTGCACGTAGTGCTTAACAAGTCTAACATATATGCGCAGTGCAAAATCTCTACAAGACGTGAGATCCCCGTCGGGCTCGAGCGTCAAGCACCTAAATCCGAGTGGTCATCGTAAACGCATCCCACCCGTGAGACGCGGGATCGAATCTTACCTTGAAATTACATCTCTTATGAAATAGAACATATTCATGTGAGAAAGGGTTAAAACCGGATTTCAAAAAGGGTTTTGTCACTTAAAGCGCACCCCTGGCAACCCCCTTGGGTCGGCGGTTTCTGTATGTTTATAGTGCAACAGCCAGCTTCCCAAGAGGTCGTACAGCCCCATTTTTGTGTTCCAAATGTTGACCCAAATGTTTTGCATACGAGCCAAAATTTAGCGCAAAGAAAATTTTATATTTGAAAAAATATTACGAAATTGATTTTACAAAAACAAATTGCTAATATTATACTTACAATTTTTGTTGCTAATAGCTCGAGCGGTTTTTTTCAACAATTATATTTAATGTGACCCGCTGTGTGTGCCCTCTGGTTGTTAATAGATCAGCTATCGTGCCCCTATTAATAGCAAAATAGCGAATGCTAACAATATATACCCCTTTTAAACCTCATTCCTCACAATCGAACAAAAATATGATTAATATATATCCAGCAAAGACAACAATACCCAAATTGCCAATTTTGCATATATATTAACCAAACCAGTATTTTGTATTATATCAGTTAAAATAGGAAACCCAATAAACCAACTTGACTTATTTTCAACTGTGTTTAATATTCATCACCAGTTTAGCATTAGGTTTTCAAACAAGCGAACAATGACTACGGCGAAATTCAAATAATCCGGACTCTCTCCGAAATAGGCTCTACGGGACTACTGTATTGACCCGAAGATGAGGGGGACTGATATTTATTTGGCCTCTCCAGAGGGTACCCCCTTGTTATTCGGTTACGGACTGTTATTTATTTTTAATCCACGCTCCGTCGCGCTTCGTTACTGATATATATCAGTACTGCAACTATCCGTTGAATTAAACGTATATTTGTCTCGTTTCAAAAGTTTGAGCGATAATATAAGGCTATACTTTTACGAATGTACTTTCAAAATTTAAGTACGCTTTAAAGTTTCGAACTCAAATTATTTGGTCCTGGAGTCATTTGTGTTCTACAATTAGGGTAAATTGACATTTATGGACTCTAATTAGGGTTTACGGACTCTATCCGCTTACGGACTCTTATTAGGAATACGGACTCTTATTGATTCAGACCCAAATGGGGATCCCACTCTTATTACACCCCTTCCTCTTATTCGGGTCAATACAGTACACAAACTGAGTCAAATTCAACTCCACCAGAGGCAAACGTGACGTGCGACTTAGTGAGTTGAATTTGAGTCTGTCGGAGTCGAATTTGACTCAGTTCATTGTAGTCCAGTAGAGCCTGTTTCGATGAGATTCAAATTGACTCACCATTTTTTGCAGTGTGCGCATATCTTGAACCTTGTGCTCGATAACTTTAAGCAGCATTTAAAAAAGTTGTATATAATATTTCATGTAAACAACGTTTCTTAACATATAAATTTTGTCGCATCGTTTGTTGTCACAAAAGTTACAGCTCATTACTGAACTGAACGAGGGGATGGCCGGCCCAATCCATTGAGATCCAGCAAGATAAGGGGAACTTTAATACAAGAGACAAAGAAATTTAAGCTGAAGGCTTTAAGGCTTAGGATTAGGCTTGGGCTTACAACTAGGATTACGCTAGTAAACTTGAGCTTAGACTGAGGTTTAGTGAGCAACAGGGTATAAAACAGCAATACAAAACGGAAACGGATACTGATTAGAATAACAAAAACACGGAAGACTTTTGTTTCAATGTTTAAACCAAGAAGTATAGGTATTTTCTTACCAATGTACAATACAAATATGCAAATATAAGACCAGTTTGATAAAACTGTATACAGTAGAAGTGCGAAAGCACCTGAGATTGTTAATACGGATGTATTTTATTTCAAACCAAAACGAAATGTCGGCAATCTATTCTATGTCGGACGTGAAAACACATAGGTATCCAACTGCAGCTTGGTGGGCAAGCCTTCTTATGGTTAACATGCGTTTTTTTGCCGAATACAAGCATAGATTGGCTTAACCCCTTCTCACATAAAGTTGACTATGGGCAACTCAACGCAGTGTATATACGTGAAATAATATATATCGCACCGTGTTTAACAATTGCAACACGTATACATAGTACTAAATCACCACAAGACGTGAGAGCCCCTCGGGCTCGAGCGTCAAGCTCCTATTGCTGAGTGGTGATGGTATACGCCTCCCACTCCAGTCAGTGGAGTTTGAATCCTAGCATAAAAATAGGTCTCAGGAGGGGAAATAGAAAATATTCATGTGATAAAGGGTTAAAAATCCAAACTCAATGTTTCAACGGTCGACAATACTATTAAAGCTGGTTTCAACGTTTCCGAAGAGTTGTGCAACAATTTTATAAACAATGCACTTGAAAAAAATCACAAAAATGGTTTTGAAAAGCATGGAGAACGATGGATTTTAATTGTTTTATTAGCACAAGAATCTATAGCCAACTGTACAAATTAGTAAAACAGAAAGCAAACAGTAGGTATCTGTGTGTTACCTTGACTACTGGCAAATGTATACCACAATAACAAGCTATTTGCTCGATTGTACGGCGTTGTTAAACCAAATGCATGGACCAGTTGTGATTGGTGTGCGAGTTGGCATAAAACGGTATGCATTCGGTTTTTAAAACATTATTTCTAGCTTCGCGGCTATTCAGTTTTTAGCTGCTTTTTTACAATATTAACTACAAAGTCGCTTAAAAACAAAACTGAATCCGGAAATTGAATTTACCTATTAAATGAAATACGTCGAGTATGACGTGCTCATTGCAGTATCGCAGAAAAACGTTCCGCCTCTACTCTTTACATGTGAGCCAAGTAAAATGTGAATTGTGCAGGTGTTGTTATAAAAATCTCTATACTGAAAACAGCAAGACGAGATGAATACTGTCAAAATTATACCAAATGTGCCGTTACTTGGTTTACCATGATGTGTTTTTCAATTTGTGGGTTGCAAATATAACATAATATAGTTTTGGCATTTATGCTATTAGTATCACTGTACGAAAACCTCTCAAGCCCTATCGACATGCAGCAAAAGATTACGTACGAAGCGCAACAACACTCGCAGGTACAATGCATGTGAAAATTCTAAATTTCTTACACCAATAATACAGTATTCAGATCTGACAGTTGATGAAAAAGGGAATATTGGCTTATAATCGGCCATTCAATACCGGCTCTGTTGTTATAACATGAAGGCGACTGTAAACGATCACACAAGTATTTGAATTCCAGATGTTTATAAATAACAGCATTTGTATTATGTTTATAAATAACAGCATTTGTATTAAGCAGGTTTTTATTACAAATGGTGCTATCTGGGCCAGCGTTCCCTGAGGAGACAATTAATGAAATTTAACTTTTACGTACCTTCTTATGCAGTATCTACTTTAAAAATATTAAATGATTCTGAATTCTCCGCATTTGCAAACGTTTCACATACAAAATATTGCGTTTCTTCGAATCATACATATCACCAAATCCTGGAATTTCTTAGCGTTTATGGCTTCGCTATAATTCTAGATATTGAAATTTTACAGTGCACCCAGTGACTCGTATAAACTGCGTTCAAACAATTGTAATCATAAAGGTTGGTTCCATAACAATCCTAACTGAAATGTTAGCGAGAATAAAATCAGGACAGCTTTCCACACTATTTACTTTGCTAGGCCCAATCACAGGGCACTGAATTTGTTTGGGCTTTTCATTTTACACGACTTTTGGATCGCTAACTCAGGCGCGAAACACGCATGTGTTGAGAGTAATAGTCTTGGTTGCCTACATTAGCCGACAAGTTTTTTCAAAACCCACTACGTCCGCGATTTTTAAACGATAAGTTTTTGTAAGCAATTTGGTTTACATTGTATTTGATCTACGCTTGTTACACTCGCCCATGTTGTGTTGAACAACACAATCTTGCTATTTAGGTGTGTTGGTATACCCAGCATACTATGTTAGTGAAATGAAACGCGCGAACTTATGCATGTGAATTGTTAGGTGGTCGATTCAACAGTGTTTCTGTTTTAGCGGCTATGCGGGTTGTACATACAACTCTTTACCGTAATATACTGAAACATCGCTGTGGTGCTTTCGCTATGAATGAAACAACACGGGCAAAATGTTGTGTTGCTGTTTGTCAAATGCGTTCTACCAATAACAAGGAAAATAATTTTTCCAATGCAAAAAGATTAATTGAATCTGCTAATACGCGCAGTGCAAAGGTATACGCATAATAATCTTAAGCATTTTAGGTACACATGAAACTTTTTAGTAAAACTGACTATTAGTGACTTCTAAAGCTCGTTTTTTGGGATTAGTTAATTTGCAGCGCAAAATTCATTGTTTTAGAGTAAAGTAATAAATGCAATATAGTTTCCGTTTTAAACTCGCATTGTATGATAATGCATTAAACCTTGTTTTGAACTGTTTAATTTGAGTCAATGGCGCAGTGGTAATTGTTCTAGATTGTGTTTCTACCGGAATGCTTTGATTTTATCGGATCATCGAAGAGTGAAACGCAGGAACTTGTTGATTCTGACGGTGGCAGTTCAAAGTTGGTTGAACGTTTTTCCGATCTTGCAACACAGTATCAATGTTGGTTATCGCTCGGTGGATATCACGAGAGACCTGAAGTATAAAAATGTTTTAAATTTAGTAAAAAATACTATGGCATTTTGATTTTTGTGTTTGCCAATACTTAGCTTGCTTCTTCGGTTCATGCTTCTTTTGGGTTTAAATTTTCTGATGTATCGATGTCATAAATAGACGCAAACTTCAGTTTAATTTAGAAGCATATACGTAGATGCGTGTGTGTGTTTGAAGTATTGCTTTTGTTTGTGGGTTTGAGTAACGAAACTATAGCTACAAGATGTACCGATGCTAATTTTGAAATACAACTGAAGACTTTGATCATCAATAGCAGAGTTTTTCTGCCAAAGTGTGTGCAATAGCTATTTGAGCCACGCCAGAACTTGACAATGCCTACATACTATCTAGTGTTATAGCATTCAACATCTAAACATGAAGGCAGACTATGGAATACGCACTCACTGATTTCGGACACTGGACAAATCGTTAGCTTCTACCGTAAAACACATCTGTTTGACATTGATATTCCTGGTCGTGTTAGTCTCAAAGAATCAAGTTTCACAATTCCTGGAACACAAATTGTTCCTCCTGTTGAGACGCCGATAGGGCGATTGGCGTTGCAGACAGTGAGTACAATTTAGGGATGGAAGTTTCATGGTAAAAGTTGATTGTTGACTAAGACAAATAACTGAGGCCAGAAAATGTTTGAACTACCAACGAACATTTTGTACAAGAACCCGGAGTTTGCTCGAGATATGTGTAATTATAGTGCCTTTGTAGGTAACATTTTGATATACAAATGTCGCATGGTCGGTTCCGGTTGCACCCTGGCGCTGGGACATATTGCATGTTTTTGGGCGAAAATCAGTGCGTAAGCATGACATTTACCATAAACATTGTCATTACGTACGCTGAAACAATTTACTCGCTTTACTCATAGTTTTTAGAAATTAACAGATTTATCATTTAGTACAAAAATATTTCTGAAAAATATACTGGCGTAGATGCTGCATGTAAAATGTTTGCAGTTGGGCGTGCTGTAAAGCAGGCTGAATCTAACTTGGCAGCACAAAGAGATAACACAAGGTTTTTACTCTTGTCTGGGCTACACAGCAGGATAATTAGTGCTTTCATATACCCAGTTGCAAACTGGGCAAAATGACGTTTCAGCTCACGACATGCTTTCGCGCTTGGTATTTAATCCACACAACACGATATTACTGTCAAACGTTTTGCACGCTGAAACATTTTTGAACACCTAAAGAAATTTTCACAATAATTGTTCGCACATTCCATAGTTGGAGAAACACCGTGACCTGTTGTATATATTGACGACAGTGTTTGTTTCAGTGTTACGACCTTCGCTTTCCGGAGCTATCAAGAATTCAGCGTGAGATGGGTGCCGAGGTTCTTTCGTTCCCGTCTGCATTTACGTTAACAACTGGTTTGGCCCATTGGGAGGTATGTTGCTTGTGAGCGTGCGTTGATGTTGATTATTGTGTCCTAGAGAGTCGTATCTCAACTGTGCGTGTAGCACATATGTCCAGTTAGTAATAAGTGCTCAAACAATAGATCTGTCACAGCATGGAATCTAAAGTTTTGTGCAATAACAAAGTAGATAATCGAAATATTATCGTCATTTTCATGTGAGTTTAAAATTTATGTAGTTTGTGTTTTATTTTTTGGTTTTGCTTCGTGCTCGCGCTATCGAAAATCAATGCTGGGTGGTTGCAGCTGCACAGGTTGGTCGACATAATGATAAACGAACCAGTTATGGTCACGCGATGATTGTTGATCCTTGGGGGACCGTCGTAGCTCAGGTAAGTCAAGACACACAGTGCCGTGCGTATACAGCGTATACCATGCAACTTTCCAGTTGCATACATAATGAACGCTTAAATCAGAAGTGTACTCAAAATAGCTGACGCAATGGTGGTCAGCGTTTTGATAGGGTGTGGGTCACTGAAGTTTTCAATCTCAGTGTCTATGTTACTGAAGGTATTCTGTCTTGGCTTCTCCACAATAAATTTTTTTATGTAGGCATGTGATTGTATAAATTTCAGTAAGTAAGTATATCTAGTACTAATATTACAGCTATATAAGAAAGAATGTTAATTTGAACGTTGTAAGTGTAATTGCCATGTTTTTTTGTTGTAGGCTGCTGGAGAAGAACCTTCAATATGTGTTGCCGAAATAGACCTCGACCGTGTTGAGTCTGTTCGCACAAATTTGCCATGTTTCCAGCATCGGCGTCTTGATTTGTATTCGCTGCAACAGGTGGACTCTGATTGTTAGTGTAGCTTTCGGAGTTGATTGATAGATTCTTGTTTACTACCACCAGTTGTACTAGTTAGAAGTTGTTAGAAACATACTTCGATCAAAAACAAACTGCTTCAGAGCTTATATACGTTTCATGTTTACTTTGTGAGGTAATACAGTGCCCTACAATTTAACACAGCTTTTTGAGCTACTCTCACAACAGGCTACTGCGTGGCCGTTCATAGTTCGGTCTGAGTTGAAATTTTTAAAGTTATTGTTGACCGAGAAAAGGTGCTACGCATTATTGATAATTTGATCATAGATTTTTTGCAGTAATGTTTTACTTTGAAGAAATATCAGCAGCTGGTTAATCACACATTGCTTGCTATAGGCTCCATTTTGTTGAAGGGTATGCGAATGTGTTGTAGTGCGATCGCAACCGTAGATAAATTTTGTAAACGACTTTGGAATTATTTTTGTTTGTTTTAGCTGGCTGCTATTTAGAAATCGATGATGCGCATGATGAGTTTGTGTTTGGAACTATATCGCTGTGTTCGTCGCAAGTTTTCTGTAAAACAAAATTGTCGTACGCGTTTGTGAATATTAAGCCTGTCGTTGCTGGACGTACGTATCGTTTTGAATAATGTTTGTGGGAGTTTTTGTTAGAAAGAATGGTTCGGTTTGTTGCATAAAATATTAATTGTAAAGAAAAATTTTGCTATTTTTACCGTGATTTTGAATAATAAACTAGGCTTTAGCGCGTAATCACGCGGGAAACGGCAATTTTTAACCGTGTGTTTGAGTAAATTGCAATGTTGTGTTCATGCAACCGAATGTTTCGGAAGCAATTTGGGAGCCGCGGCGCACGGATCAGCGCACGGGTGCCGCTATATTTGTCGTATTGCGCTGTAAGGCGCCGCAAGTCAAAAAAATTTGTTTATATATCGACATGCGGTGCATTCGGCAATACCCCATTACCCTCGACGCAATTGGGACAAATATTTCGCCTTTACCTTCGTTTCTGCGTGCAACAGTTTTAGTTTATTCTAAGGCAGTTTGTGAAAACATGACAATATTTTCGTATTATTTTGTTTGTTAAATTATCAAAGTTTCCATCAAAAATTGGTATTGTAAGCAAAATGTTTTATTATTTTTAGACGTTTTGGTTGCGCCTCTTCGAAAAGTCGAAACTTACAGTGATTTAACGTTAGCTGAAGTTAACGATTTGTTCGTGTTAGTTAAAAAAGTTCAAGAAGTAATTCGACAGGTTCATGGAGCTCAGTCGTCTACGGTGACAATACAGGTTAGTTTAGTCTTGAATCCAAATTCGTGAGTGTGTGCTTTGAGGGCTAAGGTAACATATTTAGCGTTTCAAGATTTTTTGAAGTATGATCAAAATTTTTATGTTTTTTAAGCTGCTGGACTTTTGCTTATAAATTTTTGATGGCCAAGATTACAAAAATATATCTTTTGAAAGATGCAGTCTCAAAGAGATGCTAGCTAAGTACTCGTAGGCAGTCTTTGAATCTAGTGTTCGATGTTCGAACCATGAATTTTAGTGACCGCGAACGTGTCTTTGTTGTTGATTAGTATGGTCTGATGTTTGTTTTGAATTTGCTGTTTAGTTAATTTAAATGCTGAGTTTTCAGGATGGACCAGACGCTGGTCAAACTGTAAAGGTATGTTAACAGCTTCAGTTTGAAGATCATGTATGTGTAGATTAAGAATCATGTTGCTTAAAATAATATGTAAATAAAGGAACTTGAAAAATACGAGGTAGGTTTGTTTGAAAATACTGCGTTTATTGAATTATTTAGTCAGATTCAGACCATTATCTGTAGCTTGGCTTAACGTTGCATTTGATTTTCAGTGCTTTATTTATTTGGGACTGCAGTCACGGAGACAAATAAGCTGCGAAGTATGTAATTGCGATTGCGATTACTGTTTTTGCCGTTTCAGAATCGCGTTTTTGAGCGATTGCCGTCGAGTAACAAACAGTCGCGGTTAGCGCTTCGGCTTGAATGCAGTCGCACTTTAGTAATTTCGCAGTGCAGTAGTTAGTTTAGTCTTATAGGATATATTAAATTTCAGCATTTACATGTCCACGTTTTGCCTCGGAAACCCGGTGATTTCAAAGAAGATGAAATTTATATGCATGTAAGTGTGGGAAAATTAGCAATATTGCTAGTTGTAATGCTGTGTTATGTACGTACTGGCCCGTACGAAATATTGAACAGAACGCAAAAGAGTAAATAAAAGTTGACTTTAAAATGTTAGAATTGGCTACCTCGTGATTATTTTACCTTTAAAGCAGACAGTTGGTTGTGTTCACTCGCAGAATCAATATAGACCGCTGAGGCTAAGAGATGGAATTGCAAAATTTTTGTAGTAAGATTCAGTATAAAAGTTGCGTCCGGCTTAGGATTTCATTCTGTAAAGGGGAAATCTCGAAAGTTTATTTGGATATGTAAAATCTCGGAAATTATTCTCTAAACCATGTCGAATTACCATACTTTCCCTCGTGTCGTGAGAAATCTGCGGTGGCAGATTCCACAGTGAACTTATACACGCGCTGTTAAAGTTATCCCGCAGCGGTTCTGGTTGGTTGAAAATTGGTTAGGCAATAACAGCATTATTTATGATTGTATTTCAGCTTGAATCGCCGAATAAACAACATTCAAAACTGAGCAATCGATCCAGCAAAGAAATGGCAATTGAAGCATCGAATTTGAGAACGTTTTTTCAATTGATAAAAAGGTCAAAAAGATAATTTAAATGGAATTGATTATGACAAATTATTCAGTTTTCAATATCAACACAAATTTGTATGATCTTAAAAGTGTTTACGTGCATCCGTTTTTTTCGTTTACGAAATGTTTAGAAAACCAATTGAACTGTTGCCTACCTTCTTCCATATAGCAAACAGGACCATCGTTAACATCCTATCTTGTTCCTGGTTCCGACAGTCCAATGTATTCATAATTTCTTCTTTGTTTAATGTCAGCAGTGTATATGCAAGGAAAAATTTTGTTGTCTCGATATAAAGTCTGGAGAAATGACTTAAAAACTCCTTACTGTCAAATAAAGTTTCTTGTACTTTTATTTTTGAGTGGTTGTATCGGAAAATATCAAATTGAACGAGTGATGCATTATTTTGTAATTTGAAAAAATATTAATAAACTTAACCCGCAGCCTTGTATACTTCAATATTGTAATATCTTCAGAGGAATCGAGTATAGTACTAGTTAAACTACATACCACTTTGAGCGGTGTTAGTTTCACGCCAGCGCCTGATAATGTTGAAAGAGGTTTAAAAAAATCTGTTTGTTTATGGATTAGAAGTCTAGAAACTATGGCAGGTGTAATTTTTACAGGGGTTTAACGAGTTTGTGTGAGTAGGTATATATTCTTGAGCCTCAGCGTAAGTATCGAGAAACTTCTGTATAAGTCTCAGCGTAAGCGAAAAACTTAGTCTTCATACCTGTTAATGATCAATTGCAGTCCAGTGGATAAACGGTTCCTACACCTTTCAATGTAACATCGGCCAAGCATTTTGATGTTGTCGTTCCTTAGGTCTGGCCTCCGACACATAATCCAGTCGAAATTTTGCGTAAAATAGTTCTAAGATTGTGTTTGGCTACATGCTACACATACATTGTCTGTAATAGATAGTGAATGCTGTCAACAAAATACTGCTCAGCTCACATCGTTTTAGAATTTTACTTATTTTTTTGCTTTCATTTGTGGAAGGGAATGTATTCTTGAAAATTTCTGACAAAACCAGAAAGAATACAACTTTTGTTGTCATTTGAAGAACTGGATGGATCGTCAAGTGTCGGAACAAATTTCGCTTAGTTTTAACACTGCCTGCTCGTCGCCAAAAATTTATACGTGCGGTTTAGTCATAGCGGTATTTATTCCTTCCCGGTATGAAAATCACACAGCTCTCCTGTATGTTTGTGTGATGGCAAACGTACAAGGTGTGCTTTTATTATTCAGAGTGGAACCAAGCAAGGATTTCACATATACGTAATCCGAATGCGAATACCATTGCGGCAGTTAACTGATATCTCAATATGTTGACTTTGACAAATGTTTGTTCTTTCGACTAATTTGGACAAAGATATTGAATAAATTTGAAATAGCCATTGTTTGTTATCCAGACTGAAACTGAATCGTAAACCAGAAGTTGAAAGCTGGATTGTGAACGTGCAAAACCGCATGTGCTCATGGTTTCTGAAAAATGTGTATGCTCATTTTTTCCGAAATATGCATATGCTCATGGTTTATAAAAAATGGTGTGACGTCCGGAACCGCCTGGGCTCATGGTTTCTGAAAAATGATGTGACGTACGGAACCGCGTCGAGCTTTCATGGTTATTGAAAATGGTATGACATTAAGGGAACCGTATGTCTTAGTGGTTCGCGAAAAACGTGTAACGTCCGGAACGGTATGTCTAATGGTTATGAAAAATGGTGGGACGTACGGAACCGCATTAACTTAAGTGGTTCTAAAAATGGTGTGACGTACGCAACACATGACTAAGTGGTTATGAAATGGTATAATATCGGAACCGTATGTGCTTGGGTTTAAAGATATATGGCTGACCGAACCGTTCATGGTTTCTGAAAAATGGTGTGACGTCCGGAACTGTATGTGCTCATGGTTTTCTGAAGAAGATGAGTCGCCGTCGGCGTTGCGGGTGGTGTGTTTTATCAAAAATGGTGTGCCGGAACCGTATGTGCTCATGGTTTCTGAAAAATGGTGTGACGTCCGGAACTGTATGTGCTGATGGTTTCTGGAAAATGGTGTGACGCCGTAGGGCCGTCTATGCTCATGGTTTCTGAAAAATGGTGTGACGTACGGGACTGTATGGCTCATCGTTTCTAAAAACATTCTGTGACGTCCGGAACCGTATGTGCTCATGCTGGTTTCTGAAAAATGGTGCTTTGGCTTCTTGTGTGATGTCCGGAACTGTATGTGCTCATGGTTCTGAAAAATGGTATGACGTTACCGAAACCGTATGTGCTCATGGTTTCTGAAAAATGGTGTGACGTCCAGAACGGTATGTGCTCATGGTTTCTGAAAAATGGTGTGACGTCCGGAACCGTATTGTGCTCATGGTTATGAAAAATCGTCTGATCCAGACATATGCTCATGGTTATGAAAATGGTCTGACATTAAAAACCGTATTGCTCATGGTTATCGAAAAATGGTGACATTCGGAACCGTATGTGCTCATGGTTTCTGAAAAATGGTGTAACACCCGTAACCGTATGCTCATGGTGTCTGAAAAATGGTGTGACGTCATTAACCATATGCTCAGTGGTTTCTGAAAAATGGTGTGACGTCCGGAACCGTATGTGCTCATGGTTCTGAAAAATGGTCTCTATTACGGGACACTGCTAATGGTTATGAAAAATGGTGATAACTCCGGAACCGTATGTGCAGTGGTTTGTGAAAATGGTGTGACATTCCAGAGGCCGTATGCTTCATGGTTATGACAAATCAGTCGTCCCGAACTGTATGCTTCATGGTTTTTGGGAGATGGTGACACACCGTAACCGTATGTGCTCACTGGTTTCTGAAAATGTGTAACACCGTAACCGTATGTGCTCATGGTTCCTGAAAAATGGTGATAGTCCGGAACCGTATGTGCTCATGGTTTCTGAAAAATGAGTTTGACGTCCCAAACCATATCTGCTCATGGTTTCTGAAAAAGGAGTGGTATGACGCCATTAACCGTATATGCTCATGGTTTATGAAAAATGGTGTGACATTCACAACCGTATGTGTCATGGTTTCTGAAGATGGTACTGATCCTACAAACCATATTGCTACATGGTTTCTGAAAAATGGTGTAACACCATCGGCGTCTTGCTAAGCGTTAGAAAAATGGTCTGACATCCGGAACCGTATGTGTTCATGGTTTCTGAAAAATGGTGTGACGCCCGTCAGCCTATTGCTCATGGTTTATTGAAAAATAAGTATGACGTCCGGAACCGTATGTGCTCATGGTTTCTGAAAATGGTCTAGCGTCCGGGAACACGTATGTGCTCATGGTTTCTGAAAAATGTGGTATTAACGCATCAGCATATGCTCATGGTTATGAAAAATGGTGTGACATTACGGAACCGTATGTGCTCATGGTTCTTGGAGAAGAATGGTATAATATCCGGAACCGTATGCTCTTCATGGTTTCTGAAAGATGGGGTGTAACAGTTACGGAACAACCACTGGGTTCATGGTTTCTGAAAAATGGTGTGACGTCCGGAACTGTATGTGCTCATGGTTTCTGAAAATGGTGTAACACCGTAACGGTATATCCGGCATTGGTATATCGGAAAATGGTGTGGCGTTACGGGAAACCAGATGTCATCATGGTTTGTGGAGAGATGGTGTGACGTCCAAAAACTGTATCCATGGTTCTGTGAAAAATGGGGTGAGGTTTAACAGGAACCGTATGCTTCATGGTTTGTGAAAAATGGTGTGACGTCCGGAGCCGTATGTGCTCGTGGTTTCTG
>JASANG010001043.1:0-21067 GCA_030248215.1 Enoplolaimus lenunculus
TGAGAAGTTCGTGATTTAGACTTAAGCCGGTATCCTGTATCGCCTGTTATGTTCTTTATCTCGATGTATGCTTATCGCTCTGATTTAGTAAAACGCGGCCGGTAAATGTTTATTATAAGTCCCAACCCGAAACCCGTATGACACCAAATATTCAAGATTTAATACCAGCAAATTACAGGTTATGCAATTTAACTGGCAACCCGAGCCGGAATCCTTAAAGCCGACGCCTGAATCAGATTTAATCCAGCCACTGGCTTTACCGTTACTAATACGTTTGCCGTTTTCCAGAATCCGTGCAGTTCTAACCCCGTTAGAATTACACCCCGTTAAACCGTGTACTCTAACCCCGTTAGAGTTACACCAAATTTCCGACCAATCTAACCCCGTTAGATTTGGCCCAGCCGTTGTAGAATAATAAATCTAACCCCGTTAGATTTATTAGACTACTTTTCCCAGGTTCTCCGGTAATACCCAAGTTTCCCGTTTAACACATAACACCAGTATCCAATACTGGGTAATTCCTGCGCCCTGCGCATTACACCTGTAACCGTACGCCTGATTTCCTTCACATGTTAAGCCACCGTGACTAAACTTAACTTAATTTGATTCAATCTTACTTACCGCGACCCGTACAAGTTCAACAAAACTAGGTAAAATAAACTATATGACGCGCACCAAATATTGAGACCACCAAAATCAGCAACCGTTTCTACCAGCCAGCAAGATAATAATGATTCCGGTCCTGGCTACCCATTTTGGCATCTCGACCTCATTTGCATTTTTGCCGACACCCACAATTGGGTGTCCGCAATACGGTTGAGGTCCAGAGCCACACATCCGGTACCTTCCAACACAACAACAACATTACCCGAGACACACACAACATTAAAGCACCATTTTGGTGCTGACATAGCCTAGCTATGTCGTTAGTAGCAGATATAGCCAACTCTAAACGCAACTATATTCAACGAGTACTGAATGGCCACGCAGGGCCCCAGGTAAGTTACATTGCGGACACAGCCGCCATAGCATAGTTTTACCAATTTCTACGCCTTGTAGCAACGCCTAAGCCTAACTTAAGTTCTAAGAGAGACTAGGTGGAGCCAGGGACTCCCTTAAAGTGTGGTTTTGATATAGGGTTTTATTTTATAGTTTTAGTTTTTAGTTTGAAATAGGTTTAAGTGTGGAAGTGTGGCATAGCCACCTACATACAACTGGTTTATTGCGGCCATTAGAATATTGGACCGGCGTGTGGAAGTGAAGCTTTTCAACAAAATTGATATTCAATAGGTGACAGTGTGCCATCATTAACCCTTTCTCACATGAATATTTTCAAGTTGGTGTAAAAACTTATTTTAAGCAAAAGATTCAAACCGCAGCAGCCTCATGGGCAGTAGCGCTCACAAACACCAATTAGCAATAGAAGCTTGACGCTGGAGCTTGAAAGACCTTTCACGTCTTGAGAAAATTTTGTAAACATTCTCCTGACTTAAACAAGCAATTTTACAGACTTTGAAGTTTACTATAAAACACAAAGCAAAGGCTATGAATGAATTGGCCAATAGCAGTGCGATAACCCTAGAGAACAGAGTACAATGACTGTGAGTGGTTGAACATTTTATTCATATGAATATTTTCTATTTCATCTGAGATCTAATTTATATCCGACAGTGATTTTACAGGATGACTTTTTGAAAGCTGCAACAAGAAACACAGCAAAACTATGGATTGACAAGCCAGCAATTCCGTACACAGTATCGTTGTTGTACAATTCTGATCAGCGAAATAAAATCGCTTGCGCAATACAAGAATTTAACGAAAACTTTTGTATGAAATTTGTTCCGCGACGCTACGAATCGAATTATGTTCACATTTCACCGATTGGTGGCTGCTTTTCTGCAAGTAAATTTTGATAATTTTTCAATTTTTAAAGGTCATTAATCTAAATGGTATCTGGACAAACTGGTATTGGTAGCTGATGGGAGCAAAATCACTAGTCCACCTTTGGCTACGGGCCCGCATGCAAAAAATTTTCACCGGCTTGAAACTTCTAGAAACGTCAAGATTTTAAATTTGACAGTGTTTTCAACTAATTTACATCCCATTTGAGAATAAAAACATTTATTCACATCTGTGGACGGACACCCCGAGCAATTCTGTGAAAACTATAATATATTTTCCCAAAATCAAATATCACCATCGCTGATGATTTAGCTATTAAGCTAAAGATGTTATGCGTTCGGTTAATCTGTTTACGAAATTATAGGAATCTACAGCAAAATTTTGGAGCACCTATGATCTGAAAGGCCTTGTGACAGACACATCAATAGTTGTACTGTAGTGCCTCGAATAAGGGTAGGGGGGTCCTAATAAGAGTCCGTAAGCGGATAGAGTTCCTGAACCCTAATTGGAGTCCATATATGTCAATATTTTCTAACCGTAGTGCATATATGAATACAGGATCAAATAAAGTTGTGTTCGAATAAACTGTAAAACATACTTAAGTTTGGACATTCCTAGCTGCAACGTTCCATTATCGCTCAAGTTTTTGATGCAAGACAAATAAACGTTTAATTCAACCGATAGTTGCAATACTGTAGTGACCCGAATAAGAGGGGTGACTGATATTTATTTGGCCTCTCCAGACGGTACCTCCCTTGTTATTCGGTTACGGACTGTTATTTGTTTTAAACCCTTCCTCCCCCGACCTTTGTTACTGATATATATCCGGTACTGCAACTATCCATTGAATTAAACGTTTATTATTTTGTATCAAAAACATGAGCGATAATGCAATATCGTACCTAGGAATGTAGTTTCAGAACTTAAGTATGCTTTAATGTTTCGAACTCAACTTTAAGTGTACCTGGAGTTATTTATGCACTACAATTATGGATGATTGACATTTATGGACTCCAGTTAGAGTTCAGGGACTGTTCCCGGTTACGAACTCTTATTAAGAATACTTACTCTTATTAATTGGGACTCAAAATGGGGACAACCCCTCTTAATTCCACCCCGTCTCTTCGGGACACTACAGTACGATAAATTGATAGATTTCGATGGTGGGTTTTGACTTTTGAGGTTAGGCTTATGCTTAGGAACAGGAATAGATTTTGTTCAGGCTTGCGATTTGACTCGATAGATTTAGGCTTACGACATTGTTAGGAGTTTATTTTTTACACGAGTCACGAGTCTTCCGACATACTCTATACAGAAGTAATTTTCCCCATATTTTAGTTGGAAAGCAAGGTGGCCGGCAAGAAATATCATTGGTCGACGGGTGTTTTAAATTTGGCATTATTATTCATGAATTAATGCATACAATTGGATTTTATCATGAACAAAGTCGAACTGACCGAGACAGATATATTGAAATTTTGTGGGACAACGTTGTTCGTGGTGATGAAGTTCAGTTTCAAAAGTATTCAACTAACAAAATTGACCATTTGGGCCTGCCTTACGATTACGATAGCGTTATGCATTATGGTGCGCATGCGTTTACCAGGTATCGTTTTGATCGAACCAAAAGTATTACCACTGTAAATTCCATTGAGTTGATTAATCAATTCAGCTAGCGAGTTAGTTTCTGAATTAAAATCAGTATACATTACACTCACTCTGAGTTGAGTTGATTCTCACTCTCAGTTGAGTTGACTCTGGGTAAGTTGGTTAATTAACTCAGACTAAATCAGACCGAGTGATTCAGCTCATTCTGAGTTAAAATCAATCGCTGAAATTTACAGTGTACTAAATTTCAAAACAAAGGTTTTCAAAATTGTCACAAATTTTCACAAATTTTGAGGTTTTAATTTTCTGAAACTTTTCCGAAACAAAACGGTTAACGGTTCTTGATCAGCGCTTGGGCAAGTATAAATATAAAGTTTAATATTAAGGCCTTCTCACGTTGAGTTGCCTATAGGCAACTCAGCGCAGTGTATATATACGTTAAATAATATATCGCACAGTGTTTAACGATTGCAACACGTATACATAGTGCTAAATCACCACAAGACGTGACAGCCCCCTCGGTTTCGAGCATCAAGCTCCTATAGCTGAGTGGTGATGATATACGCCTCCCACTCCAGTCACTGGAGTTCGAATCCTAGCATAAAAGTAGGTCTCAGGGGAAATAGAAAATATTCATGTGATAAAGGGTTACGCGAATAATTTTCCGTTTACTAAACTTAAATATGTGACTCAAAATTTCGTTTCTGTTACAGCAAAAAACGGGTTTTGAATCAAGTTAAAGTAGTTTTTGTCAAATGTAGAAAAAATATTGAGAAATATATTGAAAAATGTTTATTTTGTGAAAACGACAAATGGCATTTAGGGGTGAAATTGTAGTACGGTGGTAAATGCATGAATTACTTGATAGATAGGACGAGTTAGATATTTGCGCTGAAGGCTGCAAAGGATGATCCATGTAAAGAGCATGGGCGGAGCGTTTTTCTGCCGGAGTACAATACTGTAAGCTTAAGCTTTCGACAAATTTTTTGCTTAGGCTTTAATGCTTTAAGTGTAAGCTCATTTTTACTCTTAGCCTTAAGAATATTCCTGTACTACCGTTACAGCCCTGTTCTATGCATCAGGTCAAAGGTTAATGAATGTACAGCACCAAACCCTTATTCGACACCTTCTAGCCTATAACAAACTGGGTCAATGTAAGAACAGAGCGGAACAGTATTATAAGCATATTCCTAAGCTAACCAAAGCCTAAGCCTACGCCTAAACGTAAGAATGAGCATATTTATAAGCTCAAATCTAAGCCTAAGCCAAGCAAAAAATATAGTCTAAAGCTTAAGCTAACTGTTTTCTAGTTTTGCAGAAAAATTTTCCGCCCCTGATGTTTACATGGGTCCACAAATTTCGGAATAACATTACTCTTTGCAACTTTGAAAAGCGGGCTGTACAACAAAATAGTTTTGAAATTTAGTTTTAATTCTAAATATATCACTTAACAAGCACCGAAACATAATTACATGGTCGACACATTACTGTTCTTCAGTTATTAATTAGTAATTAATTGAAGCCGACAAATGTAGCAGTAAATTCACTCCACTTAACGCAATCAGTTATTTATACCGCCCGGTCCAATCGATTTGTCGTGACTGTAGTATAAGCATATTCCTAAACCTAACACTAAAAGCCGAAACCTAACTCTAAGCTTCAAGAATGAGCTTATACCTAAGTCTAAGTCTAAGCAAAAAAATTGCTCTAACACTTCTGTTTACACTATTGCAGTCCCACAGAAAAACGTTCCGCCTCTAATTTTTACATGGGCCACCCACGTTAATACCCAATAAAAACACATTAATGCGCAGTCGACTACTGTAGGTAAATAAATTTCTACACGTATTTCCGAAATTGCCAACAAAATCACTCTGGTCATTAACAGGTACACGGAATGCATCAATGGCTTCCGTATGCGAGGGCAATGAGATACACTTAAACAGAGTGCTAAACGATTGTACAAAAAACAAATATACCTGTAAAATCAAGCATTAAAGTGATACATTCATTACCTGTATATCTAATCGGGGACACCAAGAGTGAATGATCACTCTTTTAATACCAAGAGTGCAACATTATCTACATATCTAATCGGTGACACCAAGAGTGAGAATGATCACTCTTTTAACAACAAGAGTGCAACATTATTTACATATCTAATCGGTGACACCAAGAGTGAATGATCACTCTTTTAATAACAAGAGTGCAACATTAATTACATATCTAATCGGTGACACCAAGAGTGAATGATCACTCTTTTAATAACAAGAGTGTAAACATTATCTACATATCTAATCGGTGACACCAAGAGTGAGAATGATCACTCTTTTAATACCAATAGTGAAACTATCGAAATTTTGGTACAAAATGTATCAGCGGTCGTAGCGTTTGTGGCCGATCCCACCCGTGTTTAGGGTGTGGTGAATACTATCGTAATAAAAAAGGATGGATATACTGTAGTGACCCCAATAAGAGCGGTTACTGATATTTATAAGGCCTCTAAAGCAGGTACTCCGCCTTATTTTTCGGTTACAGAATGTTATTTATTTTTTACCCGCCCCCAGACGGTCGTTAATGATATATCCGGTATTGCAACTGTCCGTTGAAGTAAACGTTTATCTGTCTTGTATAAAAAGCTTGAGCGATAATGTGTCTAAGGTTATACTTAAGAATGCACCTACTTTCAAACTTAAGTATGCTGTAAAGTTTTGAATTCAACATTCTTTGGTCCTGGAGTCATATATGCACAACAATTATTGATTATTGATGGACTCTAGGGTTTGGAGACTCTAGCCAATTACGGATTCTTATTAGGGATGCGGACTCCTATTGATTGGGACTCAAATGGGGACCCCTGTTATTTCCCCCCCTCTTATTCGGGTCACTATAGCACTTTGCTAGAGAGTATTATACGAAACTGCACTCAGAACCTCTTTTTAAATCAGGTGGGGAGGCCAAAAAAGCAACATTCGCTTGGTGCATTCTTTTGTACACAGAATATACTCAGTTGCACACTCTAACGTTTTATCATTCACTCTTGGTGACACGACGTTAAACCAGGCCCGTAGCCAGCTCACCATGCTAGGGGTGGGGGCTATTTAGGATGATCATTCAAGGGTTTTTAGTGACTTGCAAGCAAGGTTGAAAATTTTCTAGGGGGACCAAAATTTTTCGGGGGGGGCGGCGGGTTGAGCTCCCTCTGGCCCTCCTTGGCTACGGGCACGCGTTAAAAGCTCTATAACGAAAAATTGTTGGGGCTAAAACTACCGAAGGACCCACTGAACCAAGCTGTAAAATGGTTTACAGGAATGGAAAGCCCACAATTCGTCAAAAATATCCCGGTCCACGTATCGGTCAGCGACGTGGCTTCAGCCTGCTTGATTTACAACGAATCAACGTTTTATATCGATGTCCAGGCATTGTCGTCGACCACAACTGTAAAGATGCAAATACGGAACGATGCGTTTCGTTAGCACCGTTATGCGCCAGATCGACCAGTGTCAAACGCTACTGTAAAGCGACCTGTGGTCAATGTGGTACTCGGCCAGATGACGAATCAGGCAACAGCGAAGAACGAAGCCGGAGACGTAAATGTCGTGATCGTAGCAGAGATTGTGGTGAATTTGCTGATAACGGATTTTGTGATAATAGCTTTGTCAAACGGCAATGTCCAATCAGCTGCGTGTCAAACGAATGCTGACCGCTAGTATGAAAAGACTTTGACTTGACTTTTACTCAACTTCAGTTTTGAACGAAAATTTTTTTGCCATCGAAAATATTTCGATTTTTTAAACTTGGATTCGAACCTCGAGATTCGTGGATGAAAAGCATACGTTTTGGCACCGTTCAGCTATAAGAGGTTGAAGTGTATGAGCTACAGAATGCCTATTTTGTAGTGAGAAAATTTGGTACCATTCGTCAAATGTATAAATCAACGTTTATTTTTGATGTTCCAGTAAGTTACAGCCAACGTAAAGAACGCGGCCATTTCAGTAGTTCAGGGATCAACCGGAGGTGCAAAATACCGGAGCTTTAGCCGGAGATCAACGAAACTTGCGGGAGCCGGAGGTGAGGCAAAATTGGGTAGTAAAAATGATGGTTAATTAGTTTAATTTTATGCAATATCTGTATATGCTGTTAAGTTGTTTGGTTTAAGGCCCAATCTTGTACCGCAGCCGGAGCCGGAGGACCTTCGATTGTACCCTGGCTGTAAGTATATTCCTAAACCTAAGCCTAAACGTAAGAATGACCTTATACCAATTCAACTTAAGCCTAAACCAATGCAAAAAATAGTCTAAAGCTTAACGTTGCTCAATTGCAGTCTCACAGAAAAACGTTCCGCCCCGGATCTTCACATCGGCCAAAGTAGCAAAGTTTACTTATTACCAACTGATGCTAAATGCTATATACATATATATATATACATACATAATATAAACAATAAAAATACATATACGATAATTGAATTTGACCGTTTTTGGTAATAGCGTTTTTTGAAGCTGTGATAGCTAATTATAGTTTAATTCTCTGGAGTAAGCTTAAACGACCGGTTTACTGCTCGAAAGCATATATATTGCAGAACTCGTTCAATTTAGACTAAAGATGGTTTAGTACAAATTCTAGTTCTTGTACACTTTCCTACCACAGGCTTAGGTTTATGCTTAGGCTTAGGAATAAGATTCCAGTGAGTTGATTTAACTCAGAATGAGATAAAGTCACTCAGAAGTCATAGCTCTGAATTAGGTGTTCAAGAACTCAGAACTCTGACGTGACTTACTCACGTACGATACTGTAAGCACTGTAAATTTCAGTGAGTTGTTTTAACTCAGAATGAGTTGACTCTACTCAGAAGTCTGAGCTCTGCATTAGGTTTTTCAGAACTTAGAATTCAGAATTGATTAAACTCGTTCTAAGTGTATTGATCAACTCACCCGGAATCAAATCAGCTCACAGTTCAGAAATAACCAGAAATATCTAATTCTTTCCCTGCGTTGATTTATGAACTCATTTGAATTTACAGTATGGCGACGCACAGTGACGGCCGGCACCGCACGACAAGTATAGCGCCACCCTTAGTTATTTCTGAATTAATACCAGTAAACGTTAACTCGCTCTGAGTTGAGTTGATTCTTACTCTGTTTGGGATTGATTCTGAATGAGTTGATTAATAAACTCGTAATCAGCTGAATCATCGCAGATTTCTGCGTTCCGATGGTCCTAACTCAGACTCTGTGATTCAACTCATTCTAATTTAAAATCGACTCACTGAAATTTGCAGTGTAAGCCTTAAAAGCAGTCGTGTTAAACTAATTGCGTGATACACGAGTCGAAAATTCTGGTTTCTATAGTTGAAAAATAGGTAAGCTTCAGACACGAAGAGCACAAACCGATAACTTGTATGTTAGAAATTACATTGAAAATATATTCCTATGCAATATTCGGCAGATTTGATTTGAATTTTAATAAGTTTATTTTGAAACAACTCAGATATAGAGTTCTTTTAGTTCTGAATTATGACAATAAACATTAACTCACTCTGAGTTGAGTTGATTCTCACTCTCAGTTGTATTAACTCCGGGGAGTATGACTAACTCAGAAATTTGACTTCTGAAAGTTCTAACTCAGAGTTTTTGCATTAAAATTAATTCACTGAAACTGATTAATTTAGCGTCAGTAAGACCTTTTTTCTCACCTAAAAACTCGCAGTGGATTTAACAAAATAATTTTGCAGTCACATTTTTAGCCGGACTCTTTTATGCCTTGTAAAAAATTTGCACTGTGCCTATAATTGTTAAACACTAATCACAGTGTCTAGTACAAAATGTACCACCGAGCGTTGCGTTTTTGGTTGACCGACTCCTTATTGGGGTGTCACTCTCGCATGCAATACCACTAAATTAAGCCATAAGCGGAGCATTTTTAATGCCGCATACATATAGTGCCATGGTTCGCACAGGTTGTTCTCCGACTAAATGATGGGGGCCGCTCAAAAACGCAACCAGTGCCGGGCACTTTTGTGCCATGCGAAAACAAAACTTGCACACTCTTGTATCATGCACTCTTGGTTGAACCAAGAAACAACTCCCGTGATGTTTAATTCACCCGCCTTAAAACAAGAGTCATGATTCCAAAAGTTTACTACTTTGGCCTAACGTTTCTCTTTCGTGATCAATGGCGGATCCACGGGGGCCACACCGGCCGTGGCCCCCCAACAGCGTCTCGACAAAAATTATAGTGTCAATTGCTGTTCTACGCTGTTTATTTCTCTGTTTTATACACAATACTATAAGCACGCTATAAAGTTTCTTGGCCCCGGAGTCACTTATGCGCTACAATTAGGGATAATAGACATTTATGGACTCTAAACAAAGGTTTACGGACTGTACCCGCTTGCGGACTCTTATTAGGGATACGGACTCCTATTAATTGGGACTCAAAATGGAGACCCCCTCTTATTTGGGTCACTACAGTATGAGTCATAAAAAATAAGTTTACTACCTGTGAAATTTTGCCCCCCCCCATTTTGAGATCCTGGATCCGCCACTGTTCGTGATAGTCACGTAGGCATCTCAGCATTTCAACCGGGGGGGGGGCGCGATGGGCAAAAAATTACTATAACGATATTTCACATGATTTTTACAAACATGGTCAAAAACCTCCATGAATGGACTCAGAGATTTGGAGGGTACTAGATGGCTTACGGTTCCCTGCCCCCATTCCTCAAACGGCTACGTGCCCGAACATCAGACATCACGTTTAAGTTGACGGTAGAAACCAGGTTTATTTTTCGAAAGCAATTCTTGTTGTATTTAGCCAAAATAGCGGACACAAATTATTTTAGCGACCTTTATACATCGATTCTAGCAACCTTATGCGTTAAATTTAGCATGAAAAGTAGTTTATAAATTTAAAATTCTATTCATACGCCGGCGGAACGTTTTGATAAACTGGTTAAAGTAGCACAAGCGGTTGCGGCAGAATGTAGTACCTACACTCCGCTCATCGAGAAGAGTAGGGAAAAATATTTCTTTTGTTGCTTGTGATCGTTTATCGTCCGGAAAAGTATGAATACAGGTTTAATGGGGAGTCACTGCGCCGAATTGGCCAATTTTAGCTTTTGGGCTTTTATACCCGTACGGTCGGTGTGCGTGTTGTATTTAGTATTTGTGGGGTGGAAAGCAAAAAATAGAAGGGTTGCGCTATACTGGCCGCGTAACGCCGAACGCTGCCGCACGTTGAAAGTTTAAGTTTGTTTCAGGCGCACGGTAGCGTAGCGGTTGGCGTGAATTAGACACAATGGCTGGGTTTCTGAAATCCTACTTGAACTTAAGTGCGTACTGTAGTGACCCGAATAAGAGGGGGGAACTGATATTTTTTGGCGTCTCCTGAGGGTAACCTTCATGTTATTCGGTTACAGACTGTAATTTATCTTTAACCCACGCTTCGCCGCCCTTCGCTACTAATATATAGCCGGTAGTGCAATGTTCCGTTGAATTAAACGGTTATTTGTTTTGTGTCAATAGCTTGAGCGATAATACAAGGTTATACTTAAGAATGTGCTTTTAAAATTTAAGTACGCTTTAAAGTTTTGAACTCAAATTATTTGGTCCTGGAGTCATTTATGCGCTACAATTAGGGTTCATTGACATTTATGGTCTATAATTAGAGTCTAGGGACTCTATCCGGTTACGGACTCTTATTAGGGATATGGACTCCTATTGATTCGGACTAAAAATGGGGACCCCCTCTTAATACCCCCTCTTATTCTGGTCAATACAGTACTGAGGTACGTGTTAGGTGAATATTTAACAATTTTGTCGTTTTAAAAGCGCACTTAAGTAAATACTTAAGTCGCTGAATAAAATTGATATATTACAGATTAACGGTTCCGGTACACTAATCTTAGCCTTAACTGAATTTGTAAACGCATAGTGCCTCCTTCATATAATGCAAAACTATTACTTTCTAGTTATGACAATGGCTCAGATTTGGCGTTTATTTGTTTTTGCCGAAAATTACATGTTTACTTTCAAGTCGCCGACATAAGTAATTACTCAAGCAAGTATAACCTAAATAAATATTTAGTAGTATGAGCCCACGCAATCAAGCTTTGATATACAAAGCAGGGACTTGTTTTGATAAGGAAAATTTACTTCCTTGGAGGTCAAAAGCAACCCGTTTCCGAAGAACCGAATCAGCTTAAATTTAAACATTCAAATAAGTTAGCACTATAAATACCGCTAGCTGGATGTGTCGTTGGTCGGCCATTTTACGAAATCGTCTGTTTTGATTGGTTATAATAGTACAGCCAATATGCAAACAGACCCGTAGCCAGGTGATCTTGCTACGGGGTAAGAAAAATTTTCAAGTGAGGCATTTAAGCGCTTTCGATGACTTACAAGCAAGGTTGAAAATTTTGTGGAAGGGCAATATTGTTCCAGTGGGGGCTGAGCTCCTCTGGACCACCTTTGGCTATACGGGCCCGCATGCAAAAGATTTCCACCGGCTTGAAACTTCTAGAAACCTGAAGAACGTAGATTCGACCGTGTTTTGTTTGAGCTAATTTACATCCGTTCTGAGAATCAAAACATTTATTCACATCTGTGGACGGACACCCCGAACAATTATGTGAAAACTATAATATATTTTCCCAAAATCAAATATCACCATCGCTGATGATTTAGCTATTAAGCTAAAGATGTTATGCGTTCGGTTAATCTGTTTACGAAATTATAGGAATCTGCAGCAAAATTTTGGACCACCTATGATCTGAAAGGCCTTGTGACAGACACATCAATCATTGTACTGTAAGCCTAAGCCTAAGCCCAGGCGTAAGGATGAGCATTTACCTAAGCCTACGCTAAGCCTAGGCTAAGCCTAAGCCCAGGCGTAAGGATGAGCATTTACCTAAGCCTACGCTAAGCCTAGGCTAAGCCTAAGCCCAGGCGTAAGGATGAGCATTTACCTAAGCCTACGCCTACGCCTAAGCCTAGGCTAAAGCCTAAGCCCAGGCGTAAAGATGAACATTTACCTAAACCTACGCCTAAGCCTAGGCTAAGCGTAAGCCCAGGCACAAGGATGAGCATTTATTTAAGCCTACGCCTAAGTCTAGGTTAAGCCAAGGTAAAGTTACTCAAAAGCTTAAGCTTACTTTGTTACAGTCTCGCAAGACAACGTTCTGGCCCCGTTCTATACATGATCCATTTTTGTTATAAAACCTAATAGTTACACGCGTTGTCGTCCTAGGTCTTCCAGTTTAAATTTTGTGAAAAGACTTTTAGTCAAACGATTTTAGCACTTAACAAAGCTTTAAGTTTAAAATGTCTCGTAATTATATCCAACAACAGCAACAACAACAACAACTAAACCCAGCAGTTGCTCAGTTTCTTGTCGGCGGAGCAGATCAAAGAATTCGCAATCACAAAAAAAGCCAATTTTCATACTACCGAACCCGACCCACAGGCGCATTCGATGCCCTGGTTAGCTTGCTGGACGAAGTTTTCAGTGCAACTTTAGATCTGCGTTCAATGAGGGGTACGCTATCTCGTATTGAACTCAGTGTCATTTCATTGACAATTGCTGCATATGGCATAGTTGCAATATCGTTGCTTTATGCGATTCACAAAAGTTGTTGTAAGTCAAAATCGAACAGAAAACGAGTAGCTAAGTCATCGTCTATGATCTATCGAAGTTACGATCCATTTTCCGAAGGCGTCAGGTACGATAAGGGTACACGACTTGGTGATGTGCTTTGTGAACCGCCAGTTGGTGACGATAGGTTTTTGCGGCCGGCCGAAGACACTCCGGCTGTTTTAAAGATGCCAAAAACTCAAATTGGTAACGCTATTTATGCCAAAAATCCTGTTTACTGTTTACCTTCTACCAGGGTAGCACCAGCTGACGAGACTGAAAGCGTAAGCCTTGGATCTGCACAGCCCGAGCCAGCTTCAACAACTATCCGCACACAATCGACTGCTATTAATTCGTCAAACGCTCTATCTGTCACACCTCCTATGGTCACAACCTATAAAACTTCCAGAACAAAGCCAGTTACGATCAAAAGTTCGTTTAGTTTTAGCGAAGCTACCGCGACGCAACTTTATTCATCACAAAGGCAATTTTTAAGCCCACCACCGACGACAGAAATACTTGCAAACACCGTATACGGATTGGCGAACGACAATCGGACACGATTAGTTTTAAACAGTATGCCAAAGACGCAAAAACGTGCCGAACAGAATCGGCAGGGTCAAAAGAAGCTAAAAAGTGAATATCAACAAAAACAAGTTGAAGAGCAACTTCAGTTAGAGCAACAAAGGCAGCAGCAACAACAACAGCAGCAACAACAGCGGCGACTACAGTTAAAACAACAACAACAAGAACAACAACACCATCACCACCGCCACCAACAACAACACCAACACCAACAACAACACCAACAACAACAACAGCAAAATTTGCAAAGCGTCCAAAAGAACTTTTCATGCGGTTACAGTCGGTCTACTTCTACATCGCAGTTGCATTTCAACCCGAACAAACCCCAACTAAAAACGAGACTAAAACCACAAAAAATCCAAAGTTCAAGCACCGATTTTGTATATTTTGAAAAAAACGAGCCAAATGAAGTAGCTATGTCATCACGTAATGCAAAAGTTGACAATAACAAAAATTCAGACAAAATCCCGCCAAATTTACTAGCTATGTCATTAAATAACGAAAATGCTGCAACCACTTATGATTTAGGTTCACAAGAGTGTTTGCGTCCTACTTCGGCCAGATGTCGAGCTTCCGTTGGTACAATTAGTCGAGACGGTTCGTCTCCATTGACCAATGATATTCCAGACGTATCGTGCAAACGAATGCTGATTACTCCTTCGTACGTTTTGAACGACGACGCTGAAGATACCCAGGGTAGCATTGATTCACTCAGCGAATCATATTTTGTCAAAACTACACCGTTTGATGGGTCACTTTCAGAAGATATGGTGTGAATAGTGAGTAGATATTGTAATGATTTTGTGTCGCCCATACGATTGACAGCATCAAAACATTTCGTCGACCCGACAATACGTCGACCGACATAACCGACATCTCGTAGACTCGGCATATTGTCGCCCGGAATTAGGCTTAGGTTTAGGCTACGGGCTAATCCACGTCAAGTGCGGGTGATGTGGTTGTCGTAGGTTCACGCTTAACTATTGTTAAAAACTTCGGCCAATGTAAAGAACAGGGGCGGAACAGTATTGCAAGCACATTCCTAACTCTTAAAGCCTAATCCTAAGCCTAAAGCCTAAAGCCTAAGCCAAGCAAAAAAATTACTCTAAAGCTCAAGCTTACTCTATTGCAGTCCCACAGAAAAACGTTCCGCTCCTTATCTTTACATGGGCCAAAACTTCGAATTGCGTATTTCGCTCTCACCCCCGTAATTATGACTTGTTCCTTATAGCACCTTTGTTTAACGTTTTAATAGCTAGAGTACAAAATTATTCAAGTTTAAGCACATAGCTGCTGTATTGACCCGAATAAGAGGGGGAGGGGTAATAAGAGGGAGTTCCCATTTTGAGTCCGAATCAATTGGAGTCCGTATCCCTAATAAGAGTCCGTAAGCGGATAGAGTCCCTAAACCCTAATTAGAGTCCATCAATGTCAATTAACCCTAATTGTAGCGCATAAATGACTCCAGGACCAAATAATTTGAGTTCGAAACTTCGCAGCGTACTTAAATTTTGAAAGTACATTCCTAAGTATAACCTTGTATTATCGCTCGAGCTATTGACACAAAACAAATAAACGTTTAATTCAACGGATAATTGCAGTATCTGATATATCAGTAACGAAGGCCAGCAGAGCGTGGGCTAGAAATAAATAACAGTCCGTAACCGAATAACAAGGCGGGGTACACTCTGGAGAGGCCAAATAAATATCAGTCGCCCTTCTTATTCGGGTCACTACAGTAATAAATTTGTCTGAGAGTATGGCATGCAAAATTTTGATTTTCATCAAAACCTGCATTATGAAACATTTTCTCAGAAATTGATTCATTATATAAAACAATAATAGGCAACTGAAATTGTTATCTGTTTTAAAAGCAATTTTGATAATGAAAAACGTTTGACTTCGACCAACAGTACGTGGCACTCAGTAGCAGGCAGCGTGCAACTACCTGGACTGTGAGTGCTACAAAATGTACCAGCACGCGTTCCGTTTTTGCCCGACCCCCTTTATTTTAGGGTGGAGGTTATAATATGCTATATATGCGACTGAAACAAGGCTAGAAGTTTTGAAATATATATACGAAAGTGTTTTTGAAGTGTGTCAAGTACCATAAAATTTTAAGGTTCACACAAGTTGCATCCCCTAAGGGGGTGTAGGCCAAAAACGTAACTTGCACAGGAAGCATTGTTTTGTACACAGAATGAACCCAGTAGCACACTCTTGTTAATGTATCATTCACTCTTGTTTTGATCAATCAGTATCATATAACGGCTGTGTTATACTTTTTTCGTCACCGCGCTGGAACATAGGTAGTACACTGTAAATTCCGATGAGTTGATTAATCAACTCAAAGGAAGAATTTGTTATTTCTGATTATTTCTGAACTAATAACAGTAAACATTATCTCACTCTGCGCTAATTTAATGCTGGTTTAGTTTATTAATTAACACTCAGAATGAATTAAAATAATTCCGAATTCTGAGTTCTGAAAGACCTAATTCAGAGCTCAGAGCTCTGAGCAGATTCAACTCATCCTGAGTTAAAATCAACTCACTGAAATTTACAGTATACAATCGTAAGTTTGATCTTGTACCTTTCGAACCAGTACATGATAAAATTCGAAATTTTGCAAAATTTTTTGCATTTGATATGCTTTACTTCAGGGCAAACTTTTAGAACCGCAATTGCAGAGGTTTGTTAGTTTGAAAACCTATCGCTAACTGATGATAGATGCTATTCGCGTTTGAGAATATGGGCCTGGACTATTGACCCATAACCAGTGCCTACAGTTGTACCTGCTACTACTTAAAACGGATTTGAAATTTAGAAATACAAAATGTAAACTGAATATTCATCGCAAACCAGCACTGTAAATTCCAATGAGTTGATTAATCAATGCAGCTAGTGAGTTAGTTATTTCTGAATTAATATCAGTAAACGTAAACTCAATCCGAGTTGAGTTGATTCTTACTCTGAGTTAAGTTAACTTTGGGTGAGTTGGTTAATTAGCTCAAACTGAATTGAATCAACTCAAAATTCTGACTTCTGATAGTCCTAACTCAGACTGAATGATTCAACTCATTCTGAGTTAAAATCAACTCACTGAAATTTACAGTGAGTTTTCTTCCGCGATTATAGCGTTACGGTTGTTTAAACGACTATTCGCTCAGTCCTGGTTCGATTCTGCATTGCATAAACGCATTTTCTTTGCTTCGAGATGTTCCAATAAACTCAGACCTTAAGGGACCTTAGCGTGCGCATTTTGCCAAAATCAAAATGAGATATGAAAGTCTGTTTGCTTAAAACATTTTCACTTGATCAAAGTATTATTTGATTTAGATAACTGCACATCAGAGATGTGGGGCATATTGTTTTTCTGTGCGACTTCCACAGAGTATAAGCTTTTAAGCTTAAGTTCTATTTTTTGCTTATATTTACCTTAAGCTTTAGGCTTACGTACACTGTAAATTCCTGTGAGTTGATTTTAACTCAGAATGAATTGAATCACTCAGTCTGAGTTACGACTATCAGAACACACAATTGTGAATTGATTCAACTCATTCTGATTAAATTATTCAACTCCCCCAGAGTCAACTCAACTCACATAGAAAATCAACTCAACTCAAAGTGAGTTAAAGTTTACTGTTATTGAATCAGAAATAACTAACTTTCCTCAAGAGTTGATTAATTAGCTCGCTGGGATTTACATTGTATAAGCTCATTGTTACGCCTAGGCTTAGGCTTAGAAATACGTTTATACTAGATTTTCGACTCTATTCTATACATTGGCCGAGATATCTTTGGTGACCAATGTATAGAACAAGGGCGACACAGTAGTATAAGCATAAAGTCTAAGTCTATTAGCCTAAGCAAAAAATTAGTCTGAAGCATAAGCGTACTCTATTCCAATCACATTTAAAAACGTTCCGCCCCTGATCTTTACCGTGTGGGCTTTATTTATTGAACTGTTCATAAGTGTTTTTATATTGCTTGAAACCTAAAATACAAACGCTAGCCAGGATAGCAGACGAATAAAATAAATTTAAATAAAATGCATTTCCAGCAATGACCCTTGTCTGGTAAGGACAGAAAAAGAGTTCTTGAACCAAACAAAAACTGTGTGCCCTATTTAAAGACCATTATTACTAAAATTGGTTTCCATCAAACCCTAAAAATATAATTCTTATTGATGCTATTTAGTTTTGAAGAAAGTTCAACTCTTAGCGTTTATAAGCCAGCTGACCCATGTTACTTTTAGGGCAGTCTCGTTTCCTGCTGGGATGGCGGGAAAGTATGCGTTCAGTTTAGGCTTAGGCTTATGCCTTTTTCAACGATCCGGCTTTTAGGTTTGTATTTTTAACACTTAGGCTTAGGTTTAGAAATATGCTTAATCTACAGTTTCGTCTTCAAAAGTGATATGGGCCACATCAGCTAAAGTGCGCGACGGTCGAAGTTTTGCGTTCAGTTTTTATAAACTTTTTGGTTTTATGCAGTTTAATTTTATGGCCAAAAGTGTATAACCTTATATTAAATGGCTGGTATTCTTAAATATGTGTAGCACCTTTTACAAAATCCATAACTTCATCAAAGTTTATTGTATCTGCGTTTATACCGGACACAGGAATTTGCCCCGGTGCCCAAAAAAGATCCGAATATGCATCAGAAATGAGTTATGTATCCGGATACCAGGAACCATGGCTCAACCGGAGGCTTTCTTCCGGCTCCTGCAGAAAGTTGACCTCCGGCTACGGCTCGCGCAGAATGTTTGCGGAGGTTCCGGCAATTTCGGTAGTGAAATTTTGCATAGTTTTACAAAATTTATCTGTTTAGCGCGTTTCGTTTTAACTTTTGGCACAATTTTGAGCAAAGAATCGCTATGATTTGTTAAATAAACGTAAAACTGAACAATTTAATAACACATTACAGATATTGGCTAAAATTAACAAATTAAGCATCGTTTTAACTACCTAATTCCGCCTCGTCACCTCCGGATTTGGCAACTTTTATTGACCTCCGGATCGGGTATTTTTCACGTCCAGTTGCACCATGCTAATAACAAGATGCGGCTATCGGGCCAAGTTACTTTAAGGGACATCCAGGTTTCTGATAGGTCTATAAAATAGTAATCTCTGACTCTATCGTGGCTGCCACCAAAATTTAAATTCATTTTTAACTTTGTCCTATCCTATACTAAAAAGTTATTTAACTCTTGATTAAACTCCAGAGAATAGATTCATCATCATTTTTTTCAAATATTTGAATCTCTGCTTTAATTTTTCTAAGCTGATTTTGAAAGATTTAGGATATACTCGATTAAAGGTTGGTTAGTCAAAGCCGAATTACGAACCATATTACAATTGCCAATGTTGTTGTTGCTAAATGCAGGTTCCACAGTAATTTGCGTGCAAGCTGACAAAAGTGGGCCCAATATTCCAACAGTCTGACCAAAAGTGGGCCCAATATATTCCAACAGTCTGACCAAAAGTGGGCCCAATATATTCCAACAGTCTGACCAAAAGTGGGCCCAATATATTCCAACAGTCTGACCAAAAGTGGGCCCAATATATTCAAACAGTCTGACCAAAAGTGGGCCCAATATATTCAAACAGTCTGACCAAAAGTGGGCCCAATATATTCAAACAGTCTGACCAAAAGTGGGCCCAATATATTCCAACAGTCTGACCAAAAGTGGGCCCAATATATTCAAACAGTCTGACCAAAAGTGGGCCCAATATATTCAAACAGTCTGACCAAAAGTGGGCCCAATATATTCCAACAGTCTGACCAAAAGTGGGCCCAATATATTCCAACAGTCTGACCAAAAGTGGGCCCAATATATTCCAACAGTCTGACCAAAAGTGGGCCCAATATATTCCAACAGTCTGACCAAAAGTGGGCCCAATATATTCCAACAGTCTGACCAAAAGTGGGCCCAATATATTCCAACAGTCTGACCAAAAGTGGGCCCAATATATTCAAACAGTCTGACCAAAAGTGGGCCCAATATATTCCAACAGTCTTATAAGATTGGTTACCCTGGATCGACAGTCCTTGCCAACCATCCTTGGCGGGTACCCCTTATGGTTTGATCACGAAGTCTGGCTACGGTGTCTAGTTATGCTACTCCGCTCATCGGTGTCCGGGATGGGACGTCCGTCCCAGACTCGCACTGCTCTCGCACTTCTAGCGCAGCCATTCCCTTCGGATCCCGATTCATACTACGAATAAAATCTGCAGACGGCTATGCAGCCAGCTACAACATGCTTCCCCAAATCACTGTCAACGAACACCAAAAATTCGGGACAAGGAGACTCGTATCCTAGCGCATTCCAGTCCCTGGTTAAAACTTCTGACCACCATGGCGGACCTTTGCCATAGCCATCCGGTGGGCAGCAAAATTCGGGGTGCGGGAAAAATAAATTCTTGGTAAAAAGGTGTTGGTCAAAAATGAAAAAGAAGACGGGGGCCGCACCGTCCATTATAGGACTGTAGCAATTTTTATTATGCATAACCGCGAAAACAAAATATGCAGGGCCCAAAAAAAGTGGAGACGATATCGAGAAGATAGGGTGATGTTTACAGAGAACGGAATTTCTAGATCCAATTCAAAACAACAACATCTACCCGGTTTCGTTCGCCATGGTTCGAACTCCACCGAGGTCGACTCAACAAAAACATCCCGTCCAGCGGGAATAGCTGCAGCTCGACGACGCCAAAAACAATAACACAAGGGAAAAACAACAATCTCACGTCATGACTGAAACAAAGTTTAGGGACGGCCTCCCTGAAAATTGTGAACCTAAATGCCTTATAAAATGGACACCATCAATTTATTGAATAAAGTGAAAAGACGGATTGTGCATAGTGAATGTAAACTTTGTAGCATGTATATTTGGTTTGAACCGAAACTTGAATCTATTTCCCAGCCTAGTGCTTTACCTGTGTCACGGCTTCTTCGTGCTCCGCTCTCCAAGCATCAACATCAGCGCGAGCCGGTGGGACTTCCGCCCACCGGCCAGCTTCAGGTGTTGCCGGCGTAAACTTCGCCGCTAGCAGGTTAAGACGTTTTGCTGTCCTAGGAGACACAGGGACTGCTTCCGCGTCTGTTGTTGTCGGTTCGACTTGAGGCGGGGTCCCAGGTTCAACAGCCGGTTTGTCTGCATCCATACTTGGCTTTGTTACAATTGCAATTTATCGAACCCAATATAAATTTGTGATATAATTAATAGATATTATTGATATTCTGAATGCAATTGGGTTATAACCTCGGTTGAGTCAGACTCGCCCAACCGGAGTCTAACCCGCCTAAGCTTTTCAGTCGAGCAATCTTCACAGTGCA
>JASANG010003251.1:0-21062 GCA_030248215.1 Enoplolaimus lenunculus
TGGTGTGTCGGCGCCCCGTTCCTTCTATCATATGACTCGTTAACCAATTGACGCTAATTCATAGACCATTGGAAATTTTGACGAAACGAATTTTTAATGAGAGAAGGTAAAGCTGGGCACCATGCCCCAGCGTGCTTCAGTGAGTGCCAGTGAACTATTTATAGTGCTTGTATTGTGGCTATTTTAGGCGACGAAACGATAAATTAGCTATTGGATCAGCTTGTATTGGCGGTCGTCAAGGAATTGCTGTTATGATTGAAAGTACTCAGTGATCGAAATTGTACATCACAAATATATACCGTTCTTTATAATCAGGGGTGACGGTAATAAATGCCTTCTACTTACAGTCTGTCTTAAGACTTTTTGTCTGATGTCATTTTGACTGATAGTTATAGACTGTTTTACCGAACATTGAAACAAAATTTGAGTTAGAAATTTTATTGCTTTTAGTTTTGGTTTCCGTTTTTTTTTGTATTCAGTTCGAAACAGTGTTTAGTTTCGACTAGTGTGGTGTGCAGGGTTAAACTGCTCCGTAAACAATATGCCATAAAAAATATGAAATAACAATTTTCGGCAACGATTTGCGAATCTGCCATTTTGAAGTGTCTACAGTTATCACTGAGGTAAAGGTGTCCGTTAATTATTTGGTTTGTTTATGCTAGTTGATTTTGTACAGTGAAGACTTTGTTATTTTTTGTTGTTTTTCTCTACACTTGTATTTGTACCTAGGTGCATTGATCTTTAATTTCCCATGGACAGGTAGAAAGATTGCCTGTATTATTATGGTTTGTTGTTTGTTTATATATTCTGTTTGAGCGAAATTTTTTAAAATTAAAAGACTACTTAGTTTTTATATACCATACAGTTTCGGTTTCGAAAATGTGATAACTTTTTCCATTAACCGAACAGTGACGGTAGATATATCTTTAGTCCGATAGCAATCACAAAATTAAGTTAGAAAAGGCTCTTAAAGCACCGAAAAATATTACTTTACTAAAACAATGACAAAATTAAATAACTTTTGTAAACGTTTGCTTTATCCTGGTATTTTGCCAGGCTCGAAATATCGCTTTTGCTGGTGTCAGTTTTCCCAGACCACCATTCTGCTGAAAGTTGCTGATTGCGTTGTTCTGTAGCTTTTTTATAAAGCGAGTTGTACCTCAATGTAGGTAAATTTTTGTGCAATACTACGTTGGAATTGATTGCAGTAGTTTTGTTTGGATTGCTTTGTAAACTGCTCTCTAGTTGGTTATGCTTTGATTCAAATTTGAATGTTTTTGATTTTTTCCACTGTATCGAAACTATTTTTGGAATGTGCTGTTTCACTTCCCTAGGGTCCCCTAAGCAATTTTTGATAATAATTTTTTCTTAGACCCAGTTAGCAGTCCTTGAACAATTACCGGAGCCGCAACGGAATATCATCCGGATGTAGCAGCATCTAAATTTGTAGAGTTCATTGAATTAGAATATAATTGTTACCTTGAATTTTTCAATTTTTCTTTTTATGCTACATTGTATCAAAATGTGAACTTCTTGACTTGCCCAAAAATCCAACCGTAGCAGGATGTTAAAGGTGCTCACTAGATAAAAACAGTTTTATAGACTCTTTAAACCGCCACCGTAAATCATCCGGTAGGTTTATACCGGGTTCGGATATCGAGGTTTTGTCGGTATTAAACCGTATTCGTATATCCGGTCGCGCCGTGTTTCGACTTAATAAGAGTGCGTAAGCGGATAGAGTCCCTGAACCCTAGTTTGAGTCCATAAGTGTCAATTAACCGTAATTGTAGCGCATAAATGACTCCAGGACCAAATAATTTGAATTCGAAACTTTAAGCGTACTTAAATTTTGAAAGTACATTCCTAAGTATATCCTTGTATTATCGGTCAAGCAATAGACACAAAACAAATAAACGTTTAATTCAACGGATAATTGAAGTACCGGATATATATCAGTAACGAAGGGCGGCGGAACGTGGGTTAAAAATAATTAACAGTCCGTAACCGCATAACAAGAGGGGTACCCTCTGGAGAGGCCAGATAAATACCGTCCCCCTCTTCTTCGGGTCACTACAGTATATAGAATAAGAAATTTTTTGCCGCAGCAGCGTGGTTATAATTTTCTCCTCGATCCGGTTTGTACAGCCCCGGTCCATATTTCTGGCGATGCCCATGGCTTCCTATTACTCTTATCTATAGGATGTTATATTTCATTGCAGCAGACTAAATATTTCGAACATAGCACCAGCCAGTTTAAAATTGTATGTGGAAAAGTTAATAGTCAAAAAATTGTTGTTTATTTCGAATTGAATGTGAGGTGAATAGCTGTTTTCACGTTCGCTTAGGAATGCATAACCATTTGTTTTTTGTTTCAGAATATTCTTGTATTTGAAAGTCGTCGAAGTTAGCATTTGTAAATTATGTTGAGTTTAAGCCTCCGGTTATGCGATTAATAAACAATGGTTGGGTTTCTGAAATACTTAAATATTTATTTAAGTTATACTTCAGTAGTTACTTAAGTCGCCGACTTAAGTAAATGCTTATTTTTTTGCAAAAACAAATAAACGCCAAATGTCAGCCATTGTCATTATAAGAAAGTAACGGTTTTGCTTTATATTGAAGAAGAAGCAATAGTCTACAGTTTCAATTTGACCAAGGTTAGTATGCCTGAAAGGTAAATTTGTAATCTTTCAAATTTAGTCAGTGACTTAAGTATTTACTTAACTTAAGCAATCTATTACAAACTACAAAATTAATGGCTACTTAAATTACTTGAGACGTACTTAAGTACCAATTTGTACGTAAGTAGGGTTTCAGAAATCCAGCCAATCACTTGTAGTTATGATTGTTTGTTACTGCGGCACGTGTCATGGCTTCTGTGTTTAAGCATTAACATATTTGATTCCATTTTGGTATACGAAAATGTTATTTTTTAGTAAATAACCACATTGTCTTATAGTTTATAGATTGGCGTGGGTTGTTTATCGTTAAACAATTGTGCTAAATTAAGGTTTATCTGCTGCTTTGTGGAGTCCGTTTGCGCATTGGTGTCCTTTGGTGGCCTATGATGATTGCATTCCGAGTAATTTGGTCAAGCTTCATTTGTTAAGTAAATTAGTTACCGCTATTTTTAAATAACATTGCATGTCAAGATGAGCGTTTGATGCCTTTGCAACAACTCTTTAAGATTTCGGGAGTATGAACCAATTTATAGCAAAGGGTCGGTGAAGCAGGTATCCGCCCTTAATTCCCCCCCCCCCGGAAAATTCAGTCTGCGTTTTGCCTTGGGTGGAATTTGCCTCCCGCAAGAAATCGGCATAGCCAAAATCCCTTCAGACCGAATTTTCTTCCAACCCTGCCGCAATTGAATACCAATTAAGTAGTAATTTTATTGTTTCGTTCCGATTCCTATGCCTCTTTGTACCTATAGTTTTATATGTTATACTGATTTAGGATTTAGTTGGAGACAATTTCTATCTTTCCGCTGGATGGTTTTACTAGATTTGAGATATTGATCAATCATTATTAAGTACGGAGCGAAACATCAAAATTACCAATTGGCATTCAACTGAGGCGAGGTCGAGAGAAAATTCGGCCTAAAAGAAAAGAATTTGGGCTAGGCCGATTTTTTTACGGAGAAAAATTCAGCCCGACGTAAAAATGCAGGATGAAGTATCCGAGGGGGGAGGAATTTGACCATGAAAAATTCAGCCTGCCACAGCAGAATTAAGCTTCAGCAAAAAAATTAAGCTACAGGTTCAGCGTACTTTATTTTAGTACCACAGAAAAACGTTCCGCCCCTGATTTTTACATGGACCGGAGTATGTGTCGAAATATATATAATTAGGCATATATGCGGGATTCTCGTATAAACTGGAGTATGCCGGGAAATATATACTTAGTAGGTATTGACATCATATTTTACCACTATACAATAGCAGGTACCATTTTATCAGCACCTCAATCAGCTGTCAAATTCAAAATTGAAATTTGTCTGCTATCCTGATATGACAATGTAACAGTTTGCGCTACAATATCATGATATTCAACATATTGCCGGCGAGCATGATATGTTTCCCAATGTCTGCATACTTGAGGTAACATTCCGTCGAAAATGGAAAAATATGGCTATTTCAGCGTTTGAAATCATCTACTACTTCGATTCCTCTGTTAAATAGTGTGCCCAAATTACATTGTACTGCATAAATATGCTGTTTATATTTGGTTGAATTTTAAAATATGATAATAATATTCGCGCATGTACTGTGGTATCATTTGACCTACGTACGGCTATTTACATACACTAATCACTTCACAGCAGCGCTTTGCAAGCCAAGATCATGGGACATTCGCATTTTGTCGAAATACCCGCTATTTAATGCAAACTCGTACCGTTTGCATTTTATTTGAACACAAAAATGAATGCTATCTGCAAAATCCGCACGTAAGCTTGCAATTATGTTCCATAAATACACGATAGCTATCAAGGTTACAATATGAATATCGCCATTCATCACAATGCTGACTTCTGTCAAAGCAATTTTGAGGTGGCGAGGTAGTAGTTGCTTCTGTATTTATTGCAGCTTGTGTTGTTGTTGTTGTTGTTGTTTTTGTTGAGGCATCATTTTTGTTGCGATTTCGTTTTTTACAAAATCCACACGATTGAGCGCAACTTGTTTTCATATATTCGTAGTTCACTGAGCATTGATTTGCTTCCGCCCACGCACCACAATAGTCATTTTCATCTGTGCATAGATCGTCGGCTGTGACAAAATAACATTTTATAAAACTCGACAAATTGTTAAGTATAAGGACGTCCCGGAACGTAGCCAGAACGAGCCCGCCAGGTTCAGCCCAACTAAAATATTTTCCTTCTTCTTGAAAAATTGTAGCCCGCTCGTTAAGAAGTCCGGGTGAAGTTTCCGCATGCCCATTCTGAATTCGCTCTTCATAGCAAATTGAGCTGGCAAAATAACCAAATAACAAGGCGGATACCCTCTGGAGAGGTTAAGTAAATATCAATCTCCACCCACCCCCCTTGCTCGGGTCACTGTAGTACAGGTCTATACAAATCTAGTCCAATAACTGGAATGCCAAACGAAAAAAAAAACGGTTACTGTTGGGCGTTTGCGATTTCGCTTTTATATCTATTTTCTATAAAATTAATAAATTTCATGGCCAAAAGCACTACATGCAAGTATAAATCGCTATAAACTTGATTTGAGTGTATTTAGGTACCTGTAATGCCTTTATCGGCCGATTTGCCCGGACATCCGTATAGTTTGTTGATTTTTTCTAAGTCGATACGACTCAAACCTTTTCGTTGTCCAATTTTTGCACCTTTTTCACGTGGAATAATTGTGTCGCAGTTATGACTAAAGTGTATAATAGTAAGAGTTCCGGTATACTTTTTTGATGTGCGGCGCCGATGGGTGCCGTCCATCACCCGCACGGTATCGTCCAGAGCCGTCCGTCACCCGCACGGTGCGGTACGGCGCCGCGCGTCATCCGTACGGCGCTGTCCGTCAGCTGTATGACGCCGTCCGTCACCGTGTGGTATTGTACGAAAATAAGTCACGTACGATAACGTATGGTGACGGACGGTGACGGACGGAGCCAGACAGCGTCGGACGTCAAGTATTGCGCGACCCTAAAACGTTTCGTAATTTCTGCATCACGTAACATTTTTAGCCGAATGACGCTGATGGACCTTGAAGCATTTTTGCTCCGTCACTCCTAAAATGTTACCTGGTATATGAATGATATTGTGGCTTCATTCGTCGTGTTCAGTGATTCAGCCCTCTCGGTTGATTTTATATTTACATCTTTAATATCAGACAGTTATTTGCAGAAATATACTGAAATTGTAAAATTGAAATTTATGGAAGACGAAAATTTTTTTGAATGTGTAATTAAGCTTCGTTCAACTGCTGTTCAACTCCTAACAAAAAAGAAATTTCAATGAAAGCATTGTACTGCGTACTGCAGAACGCAATTGATGTGACATGCAATATATATCTGAACATGGGCGTAGCCAGGATTTTCGGTTGGTGGGGGGTCACATAAATACTATCAACAACTAGTGTGAGGAGTGAAACTCACAGAACCCTCTAGTTTCAATTTATTCAAAAATGAAATTTTTCCAAAATCATTTGGGGGGCTATGGCCCCCTTACGCTCCGGCAACGCCATTGTCATCTGGAGTCTTCCGATAAAATTACCAACTAAAAATTATAGTTGCTGCTGACAGTTAAAAACCCTACGGCCACAAAAGGAACCAAAACTTACCAAGTAGCAAAGTAATCTTTACCATAATGCAGAATGCTCAAATAATCATAGCTGGAACCTAAATCGTCAATTTGGTTTATAGACAGTTTGTTAAAATTTCCAATTGCATGCCGTTGAATATAATCATAGTTGATGTACACGTATTCATCGCGGTCAGTACGTGATTGTTCGTGAAAAAATCCAATTGCATGCATCATTTCATGGATGACAATGCCTTTCAAAACGCATCCAATTCCTGAAAACGTGGTCAAATTCAGCCCATGTAGCGATCAGGGGCGGAACGTTCTTCTGCGGGACTGCAATAGAGTGAGCTTAAGCTTTAAACAAATGTTTTGCTTGGCTTACGCTTAGAAATATGCTCATTCTTACGGTTACGCTTAGGCTTAGGCTTAGGCTTAATTTAGGAACATGCTTATAATACTGTTCCGCCCCTGTTCTTTACATTGGCCTAAAATTCTAAAATAACTTTCATTTTTAAATTTTAAAACACATTTAGCTGATGCGTTAAAAATACAAATTCAGTCGAAAAGTATAACACATTTCATATTTCGAAACAGGTTCCAAAAATACAGACGAATACAGTGTAAACTTCAAAACACGTTCTAGTTCCAAAATGTGAAAAAAATTCAAATTAACTTGTTTTAAAATACTAAAAGACATTCAATTCCTAAAATCACGAACCATAAACTGCCCAAAAAAATGCTTGTAATTCCTAAAAATATGAAGAAAATAAAAGCTGATCTATTCTATTAAAATCTTAAAACATCCAGTTTCTTAAAAATGCAAAAAAAAAATACAAAATAACTTCCAAAACCCGGCTAATGTATATAAATCAAGGCCGTAACAGTGGTATAAGTATACTCCATAATCTAAGCCTAACAATAAACCTAATTATAAGCATATACGTAAGCCTAAGTCTAAAACCTTTAGTCAAAGCAAAAAATAGTCTACAGCTTGTAGAGCTAGAACGACAGACAAATTCAAAAGGCTGCCAGACGCCTCAGATTCGTCTGCAATAGCTTATATATCAGGCACGCGTTGATAGAGCTTGGATAACAATAGAAGTAGTACTGTATTTTCACGCCAGTAATTAGCGGATTTCTTGAAGTAGCAGTAGAAACGTCTGCAGTTTAAGATTCTAGATAACCAACAATCTCGCTTGTTAGTACCAGAGCTACACGGTACCCGCGCGTACGGGTAAGAAAGCTATGGCGCGAGAATTGCCGTGGCTAAAGAATTTCAAAGCACTTGTAAAAATTTTTGATTTTTTACCCGCCTAAAATTTTTAAGAAAAACGGCAAACAGTGGTAGCTAGGATTCCTCATAAATAGAGCAGGTAGCTAAGATTATGGTTCTGACTGAATTAGGCCCATGCACGTGGAAATACTTTTCACATACATTTCAACAGAAAGTTTTTGGAGTACAGCTTATCATATAGCATTTAGAGACGTTCTTCGCTGTTCCTATAGAGATAATAATTTTCTTTGGCTTGGAACAATATGTTCACAAGTTTTCTGAATGAAATCTTAAGATAACTTGTGACAAACCATAAAGAAATGTGTGATTATACAATACTAACTACAATGATTTCGTACAGACAAGAAGGTTTTGATTCATTGCTCATGATCACCCATCGGCAACCAACCAGTTTTACCGGTGATAGGTGTTGTGTGCAATATTATCCGATGTTACATTTTTTCACTGAATGGTTTGTTTTCAAAGTTACTAATAATAGTTTTTTTCTAACGTAAATCGAATGACTAACAGCCATGTACTGTAAAATTACACAATTGTAATGAACACAGAAAAAAATAAGGCACACACATGTGCAACACTTAAATTTGCTGGTAGTTTGAGTGTTTGCTTGAATTGTTTATCAGCAAGTCGAAACATACAATTACTGCAAAACTTTGAAAGCAACTGAGTGACAGCTCAAAATCCCAATTAAAATAAAAGAATGCTAAAGTTTGAGCTGAATATCGTTTAATCAAATTGTCTAAAGTATAGGTTACACTGACAAAAACTTGACAATATCAGTGAATCTATAGTAACAAATTCTGTTGCGAAACAATATATAATGAGGAAATTTATGCATACATATTGTACTGTCAAAAAGTTTGTTTACTTCCATGCTGGAACAAAGCCCAAAATACGTATGTGGTGAGTTCCAGCTTTATATTTTGAAAGGTTTTCAGTCAATGCTTTTGATGGACCGATTCGAAAGCTACAAGACCTATCACCAACTGGCTCTTCGTGCTTGCACATTCGATTCTGAAATTTTAAACTTTAAATCTTTTCGATAGTTTGATAGGAAACATAACTTAAATTTGCAACGTGCTACACGCGTTTGAGAATTAAAATAGAAATGTTACCTAATGAAATATTTTGTCGCAATCCAATTCGTCCGACATTTGATGAACATCCGTGTCCGCGGACAAAGTTAACGTAATTTTTTTCATTTGTTCGCGGAAACTGAAAGTTGAAAAAAAATATTTTAAGAAAACTTAAAATTGAACTCAATAAATACATATTTGAAAACCAACGATGGCAATTTTAGAGGACCAAATATAAAGTTGCGTGCTGATCGCTTCTTAATACTGCGGACACCTTCGAAATTCTTTATGGCGCCACTGGCCTAAACAGAATTTGGCAAAAGTTATTGACTTTAATAGCCCTTACTTAGTAGGCACTTCACTGGTTCAAATATCGAAAGCGGCAGAACCTGTAGTACTCGGACACATATTTACAGAACCTGCGTTAACCAATTTTGCCAAACACACTCATAAACCTAAGATTTAGTCACCAGCATAAGTATTAGGCTGCAAAACTAAAGTTAATCCTCAACCTAAATCTAAGCAAAAATTAGTCTGAAAGCCTAAGTCTAATCTATTGCATTCGAGCTCGTAGCCAAGGCGGGGAGGGGCACAGGGGGATCCGCCCCCCTGGAAAAATTTTTGCCTGCTGGAAAATTTTCAACCTTGCTTGCAAGGGCCCATGTAAACATCAAGGGCGGACCGTTTTTCTGTGGGACTAAAGTACTAGAGTAAGCTTAAGCTTTAGGCTATATTTTTCTTGGCTTAGGCTTAGGCTTAGGATTATGAATATGTTCATTCTTACGCTTAGGCTTAGGCTTAGACTTAGGCTTAGGAAGATGCTTATAATACTGTTCCGCCCCTGTTCTTTACATTGGCCCTTGTAAGTCATTGAAAAGCTTTGTATGCCCCTCCTAAAAATTTCTACCCCCAGCAAGGTGAACTTCTTGCTGCTGTAAAACGAAATGCTTTTAAAAACAAAGAATAGATCAATATCATGTATTAGAAAGCAATTAACAATTTTTAAAATTTACTATTTCAGTTATGATTCTGTTTCCAGCCAAAAAAACCTAACTCCAATTTATACTTAATTTGGTTATAAATTTTACTAGAATCCTACTTTAAAACGATAATAAATGCATTGTACTGATTGAATCGGTTTTAAACTTTGACAAAGGGTCAAGTTTTAGTTCAATTTCGAACTGGTATTTCTTATGGCTCTGGTGGTGTACGCCATCCATCTGGATGGATACTGGTTCTTAAACGACCGGGGCAAAAATATAACACTTTTAGAAAACTGATGACATCGTAGCGTTCAGTCTTAATTATACCTGGAAGTCTAATTTTAGAGTTTCTCCGCTTACAAAAAAGTATTTTGAAATATGATGATAGAAACGCTAAAATATACCCAATTGGTGCACGTGAGAGTGTTGTATTCGTCTATTGCACTTGCAATTATCGCACGTGCTTGAGTATCGAACGCTATTGAAATCGTATACGGTACATTACCATTTTGCCATCTAGTATATTTTCCTGTCAATTAAAATTAAAACTATATTTTCATTGCCTATCACAAATGTTATATAAATCACTGTAAATTCCGCTGAGTTGAGTAATCAGCTCAGAGGGACGATAATTGGCTATTTTGGCTATTTCTGAAATAATATCAATAAACATTAACTCACTTTGAAGTAATTTAATTCTGGGCTAGTTAATTTAACTCAGAATGAGTTCATTCAATGCAGAGTTTTAAGATGTGAAAGACCTAATTCACTGCTCAGACCGTGGATTCAACTCATTCTGAGTTCGAATCGACTCACTGAAATTTACAGTAAATAATGCTGTTTTCGTATGCCGGCGTTTCTTGTGATTTTTGTTGAATTCTCAATGCTTCCCGTGTCAACGTTTTGGGTTGTGCCCTGAGTTTTGTTATTCAGTCGAAAGTTTAATCTTGTTCTATTGGTCAACCTACATTGTTAGACGTACCTCTTATGGCATTTTTCAACACTTCATATTGTACTCCAGGTGCAGTGTAGACCACGTCGTCAACGTATGCTTCAACGGGCAACCCAGCCAAATCAATATCACCTTCAAAATGTAGCGATTTAGCAATCGGATCAGATTTAGGAACAAAATTATCGTCTAAATTTTCATTGTCGTCTGCTTCTGAAATTTCAGCTGCCCTTTCGAAATCTTCGCGGCTTAGCGGCGGACCAGGACTGTTGTCAAATTCACCAGCGCCGTTTTGGTGAACATTGATTGAGTTTTCTACCAGACTATTTACCTAAAAGCATATGTAAGGAACAGCTGAATATGATGTACACAAATTATTGTGGATGATGCTTCGAATTTTTTTACTTTTCTTTTATCTTCTCTGCTTGTTTGCAAATTTGGCACTTTTTCTCTTCCATTACCTCCACTATGCCCTCATTTGGTGTGCATTACTTTTTTTAGTTTTCAAAGCACAAAATTTATCTTTTGTCATTATTTTAACGTTTGCGCATTTTAGGAAAAAATTGCGAAAGCTTCCCGTAAAAAGAGTAAAATAAAAGATTACAAGGCATAAGATAAAAAAAAAAAAAAAACACCAATTTCGCATAGGATTAGTTTTAGTCTACAGTTACGCATTAATGATTTTCCGGTTGCGGCGAAATAGTCTTTTAGCGTTTACACCTGCTGTTCAAAAGACCTTAGAAAACATTTCAATGTTGTTAATTGCGTCAAATTCGAACATATTCCGTCAATCTGTATTATAATTGCGGCATATACTACAGATATCTATATTAAGAAAAAACATTTTAAGCTTGAGATAAACCACAAAAATTAGCGTGCTACATAAAAATAGTTTTATTATTCATCTGCATACCATTCCTTGGTATAAGTACACCAGCTGGTGCATACAACTGCATTTTATTTAACCTCTTATAACCAGAATATCTGTTATAACGTTTAGCACATTTTGCAATTTTGATAAAAATAAATCAACCAAGCATTGTTGCCCATGACCCCCACAAATGTTAGCGTAGTAGTTTTTGAGGGTCCCCTCATTGTCTATCATGATCAAGAGACTTGTTGCAGGCTCGTAACCAGGTCGCCTTAGGAAGGTTAAAACATTTTAGAAAGCGGTAATATTATTAATAGAAATGCAATTAGCTGTACTGAGGTTTGGATCAACCCGTACGGGATTGATAAATTTTTCTGGGGCTTACCTCCCAAATGCTGATACACTGTAATAAATGGTGCGTCAAATTGACTCTGTCGGAAATAGGCTTTTCCTGAATACGCAAACTGAGTCAAATTCGACTCCTCCAGAGTCAAACGTGCGACATAGTGAATCGAATTTGACTCTGGTGGAGTCGAATTTTACTCAGTTTGTGTAGTCAGGAAAAGCCTATTTCCGAGAGAGTCAATTTGGCTCACCATTTTTTGCAGTGTACGGGATATAACAAGCACCCCCTTATAGTTCATAAAAGTGTTGAAACTAGAGAAAATGGCAGTATTTTCATTGAAATATAATTTATCTTAATGGTTACAACAATACTGATAACTAGGTTCTCACAAATTGCTCAGAAACGTTTACCTATTTAGTTTCAACCTGTAGCCAGCTATTAGATTACTGTAAACGATTAGAAAGGTTTTAACTTAACAAGTGACTCGCAAATAACTTCAAAATGTACCTATTACACTTGCTTCAATTGCTGTTATTCGCGTTCAACTCAGTAAGTTGATTTGCAAACATTTAAAAGCAAAACCAATCCATTATTTATAGCGATTGTCGTATACGAATAAAGGTTGGGGATAAATTTCTCGAAGGTTCTGGGGAAAAACTAAAAAACACTCTTACCGCCAGTGGAGCAATGGTCAAAAATCCAAAAATTATTTTCACGTCTGGGCAAAAAATGCATAGGCGAGGTTATTCATTCCTGAATTAAAATTCTTGCTACGCCCCTGATTATTATTTGCTAATAAGATGCCAAAGGCAAAACGACAAAAGTATTTTAGAGTTTATTCAAACCAAATAAACGCAATTTTTGCCAAAAATCACTTAACTTGAGTCAACCGTAACTATAGAGTCAATTAGAAACAGAAATTAGCTAAATTATATATATTGTACCTCTCAGCTGTAAAGTACTACATTATTTATGCTTGGCACTGCGGGAGGCCGCGACTGGCCTGGGTCGGCCGCTGTCTACGGATATTTTCACACGCATTTCAGCCAAAAAAAGTTTTTCCCCACATTATTAAAAGTATGCTTTATATTTGGAAACTTTCTCTTAACTTTTAAATTTAAATTCAGTGATTAACAGAAATTAATATTTTTTAAAATCACACTGATATGTTATGATAGCAACCCATGCCCAGGTCTTTTGAGTCTATATAATCGAGCAACAAACAACACAATGTTTATGCCGAATAAATTACCATCAATTATAATATTACCTTTCGAAAATATTTAGATATATTTTGTAATTTTTAAGTTCAATGTAGTGGAAAAGTGATAATTAGCTTTAGTTGAAAACAAATTAATAGTTGTTCGGATATTTACTGCAATGGCGGCGGTAGGGCACTTTCGCGATTGGTGCTTTCATGCTATCTTAACCATGCTTGTAGCACAAAAAAACCAAATATTTTATATATCAGGGTGCAACCGGAGGTGAAAAATACCGGAGTCTGAGGTCCTTAAAACTGGCCGGAGTCGGAGCCAGAGGTGAAGCCGGAGATGAGACGAAATTAGGTAGTTGAAATGATATTTAATTTGTTAATTTTTAGCAAATATCTCCTATGCGTTGTTAAATTGTTTGATTTTACGCTTTTTTACGAAAGCTCGGCAATTTTTTTCCTCAAACATGCGCCAAACGTTAAAAATAAATGCACCAAACAGATAAATTTTGTGAAACTTTGCAAAATTTCACTATCGAAAAAAGTTAATTGCACACCAAATTTGAATGCGGCATAATTCAGTGGAGGTAATGAAAAGATGAAATGTGCCGAAATTTTTGCAAATAAAACTACAGCCGGAGAGACAGATAAACGGAAACAGTAAAAAAAAATTCGAATGCATCATCCACAATAATTTGTGTACATCATATTCAGCTGTTCCTTACATATGCTTTTAGGTAAATAGTCTGGTAGAAAACTCAATCAATGTTCACCAAAACGGCGCTGGTGAATTTGACAACAGTCCTGGTCCGCCGCTAAGCCGCGAAGATTTCGAAAGGGCAGCTGAAATTTCAGAAGCAGACGACAATGAAAATTTAGACGATAATTTTGTTCCTAAATCTGATCCGATTGCTAAATCGCTACATTTTGAAGGTGATATTGATTTGGCTGGGTTGCCCGTTGAAGCATACGTTGACGACGTGGTCTACACTGCACCTGGAGTACAATATGAAGTGTTGAAAAATGCCATAAGAGGTACGTCTAACCATGTAGGTTGACCAATAGAATAAGATTAAACTTTAGACCGAATAACAAAACTCAGGGCACAACCCAAAACGTTGGCACGGGAAGCATTGAGAATTCAACAAAAATCACAAGAAACGCCGGCATACGAAAACAGCATTATTTACTGTAAATTTCAGTGAGTCGATTCGAACTCAGAATGAGTTGAATCCACGGTCTGAGCAGTGAATTAGGTCTTTCACATCTTAAACTTCTGCATTGAATGAACTCATTCTGAGTTAAATTAACTAGCCCAGAATAAAATTAGTTCAAAGTGAGTTAATGTTTACTGATATTATTTCAGAAATAGCCAAATAGCCAATTATCGTCCCTCTGAGCTGATTACTCAACTCAGCGGAATTTACAGTGATTTATATAACATTTGTGGTAGGCAATGAAAATATAGTTTTAATTTTAATTGACAGGAAAATATACTAGATGGCAAAATGGTAATGTACCGTATACGATTTCAATAGCGTTCGATACTCAAGCACGTGCGATAATTGCAAGTGCAATAGACGAATACAACACTCTCACATGCACCAATTGGGTATATTTTAGCGTTTCTATCATCATATTTCAAAATACTTTTTTGTAAGCGGAGAAACTCTAAAATTAGACTTCCAGGTATAATTAAGACTGAACGCTACGATGTCATCAGTTTTCTAAAAGTGTTATATTTTTGCCCCGGTCGTTTAAGAACCAGTATCCATCCAGATGGATGGCGTACACCACCAGAGCCATAAGAAATACCAGTTCGAAATTGAACTAAAACTTGACCCTTTGTCAAAGTTTAAAACCGATTCAATCAGTACAATGCATTTATTATCGTTTTAAAGTAGGATTCTAGTAAAATTTATAACCAAATTAAGTATAAATTGGAGTTAGGTTTTTTTTGGCTGGAAACAGAATCATAACTGAAATAGTAAATTTTAAAAATTGTTAATTGCTTTCTAATACATGATATTGATCTATTCTTTGTTTTTAAAAGCATTTCGTTTTACAGCAGCAAGAAGTTCACCTTGCTGGGGGTAGAAATTTTTAGGAGGGGCATACAAAGCTTTTCAATGACTTACAAGGGCCAATGTAAAGAACAGGGGCGGAACAGTATTATAAGCATCTTCCTAAGCCTAAGTCTAAGCCTAAGCCTAAGCGTAAGAATGAACATATTCATAATCCTAAGCCTAAGCCTAAGCCAAGAAAAATATAGCCTAAAGCTTAAGCTTACTCTAGTACTTTAGTCCCACAGAAAAACGGTCCGCCCCTGATGTTTACATGGGCCCTTGCAAGCAAGGTTGAAAATTTTCCAGCAGGCAAAAATTTTTCCAGGGGGGCGGATCCCCCTGTGCCCCTCCCCGCCTTGGCTACGAGCTCGAATGCAATAGATTAGACTTAGGCTTTCAGACTAATTTTTGCTTAGATTTAGGTTGAGGATTAACTTTAGTTTTGCAGCCTAATACTTATGCTGGTGACTAAATCTTAGGTTTATGAGTGTGTTTGGCAAAATTGGTTAACGCAGGTTCTGTAAATATGTGTCCGAGTACTACAGGTTCTGCCGCTTTCGATATTTGAACCAGTGAAGTGCCTACTAAGTAAGGGCTCTTAAAGTCAATAACTTTTGCCAAATTCTGTTTAGGCCAGTGGCGCCATAAAGAATTTCGAAGGTGTCCGCAGTATTAAGAAGCGATCAGCACGCAACTTTATATTTGGTCCTCTAAAATTGCCATCGTTGGTTTTCAAATATGTATTTGTTGAGTTCAATTTTAAGTTTTCTTAAAATGTTTTTTTTTTTTCAACTTTCAGTTTCCGCGAACAAATGAAAAAAATTACGTTAACTTTGTCCGCGGACACGGATGTTCATCAAATGTCGGACGAATTGGATTGCGACAAAATATTTCATTAGGTAACATTTCTATTTTAATTCTCAAACGCGTGTAGCACGTTGCAAATTTAAGTTATGTTTCCTATCAAACTATCGAAAAGATTTAAAGTTTAAAATTTCAGAATCGAATGTGCAAGCACGAAGAGCCAGTTGGTGATAGGTCTTGTAGCTTTCGAATCGGTCCATCAAAAGCATTGACTGAAAACCTTTCAAAATACAAAGCTGGAACTCACCACATACGTATTTTGGGCTTTGTTCCAGCATGGAAGTAAACAAACTTTTTGACAGTACAATATGTATGCATAAATTTCCTCATTATATATTGTTTCGCAACAGAATTTGTTACTATAGATTCACTGATATTGTCAAGTTTTTGTCAGTGTAACCTATACTTTAGACAATTTGATTAAACGATATTCAGCTCAAACTTTAGCATTCTTTTATTTTAATCGGGATTTTGAGCTGTCACTCAGTTGCTTTCAAAGTTTTGCAGTAATTGTATGTTTCGACTTGCTGATAAACAATTCAAGCAAACACTCAAACTACCAGCAAATTTAAGTGTTGCACATGTGTGTGCCTTATTTTTTCTGTGTTCATTACAATTGTGTAATTTTACAGTGCATGGCTGTTAGTCATTCGATTTACGTTACAAAAAACTATTATTAGTAACTTTGAAAACAAACCATTCAGTGAAAAAATGTAACATCGGATAATATTGCACACAACACCTATCACCGGTAAAACTGGTTGGTTGCCGATGGGTGATCATGAGCAATGAATCAAAACCTTCTTGTCTGTACGAAATCATTGTAGTTAGTATTGTATAATCACACATTTCTTTATGGTTTGTCACAAGTTATCTTAAGATTTCATTCAGAAAACTTGTGAACATATTGTTCCAAGCCAAAGAAAATTATTATCTCTATAGGAACAGCGAAGAACGTCTCTAAATGCTATATGATAAGCTGTACTCCAAAAACTTTCTGTTGAAATGTATGTGAAAAGTATTTCCACGTGCATGGGCCTAATTCAGTCAGAACCATAATCTTAGCTACCTGCTCTATTTATGAGGAATCCTAGCTACCACTGTTTGCCGTTTTTCTTAATAATTTTAGGCGGGTAAAAAATCAAAAATTTTTACAAGTGCTTTGAAATTCTTTAGCCACGACAATTCTCGCGCCATAGCTTTCTTACCCGTACGCGCGGGTAGCGTGTAGCTCTGGTACTAACAAGCGAGATTGTTGGTTATCTAGAATCTTAAACTGCAGACGTTTCTACTGCTACTTCAAGAAATCCGCTAATTACTGGCGTGAAAATACAGTACTACTTCTATTGTTATCCAAGCTCTATCAACGCGTGCCTGATATATAAGCTATTGCAGACGAATCTGAGGCGTCTGGCAGCCTTTTGAATTTGTCTGTCGTTCTAGCTCTACAAGCTTTAGACTATTTTTTGCTTTGACTAAAGGTTTTAGACTTAGGCTTACGTATATGCTTATAATTAGGTTTATTGTTAGGCTTAGATTATGGAGTATACTTATACCACTGTTACGACCTTGATTTATATACATTAGCCGGGTTTTGGAAGTTATTTTGTATTTTTTTTGCATTTTTAAGAAACTGGATGTTTTAAGATTTTAATAGAATAGATCAGCTTATATTTTCTTCATATTTTTAGGAATTACAAGCATTTTTTTGGGCAGTTTATGTTTCGTGATTTTAGGAATTGAATGTCTTTTAGTATTTTAAAACAAGTTAATTTGAATTTTTTTCACATTTTGGAACTAGAACGTGTTTTGAAGTTTACACTGTATTCGTCTGTATTTTTGGAACCTGTTTCGAAATATGAAATGTGTTATACTTTTCGACTGAATTTGTGTTTTTAACGCATCAGCTAAATGTGTTTTAAAATTTAAAAATGAAAGTTATTTTAGAATTTTAGGCCAATGTAAAGAACAGGGGCGGAACAGTATTATAAGCATGTTCCTAAATTAAGCCTAAGCCTAAGCCTAAGCGTAACCGTAAGAATGAGCATATTTCTAAGCGTAAGCCAAGCAAAACATTTGTTTAAAGCTTAAGCTCACTCTATTGCAGTCCCGCAGAAGAACGTTCCGCCCCTGATCGCTACATGGGCTGAATTTGACCACGTTTTCAGGAATTGGATGCGTTTTGAAAGGCATTGTCATCCATGAAATGATGCATGCAATTGGATTTTTTCACGAACAATCACGTACTGACCGCGATGAATACGTGTACATCAACTATGATTATATTCAACGGCATGCAATTGGAAATTTTAACAAACTGTCTATAAACCAAATTGACGATTTAGGTTCCAGCTATGATTATTTGAGCATTCTGCATTATGGTAAAGATTACTTTGCTACTTGGTAAGTTTTGGTTCCTTTTGTGGCCGTAGGGTTTTTAACTGTCAGCAGCAACTATAATTTTTAGTTGGTAATTTTATCGGAAGACTCCAGATGACAATGGCGTTGCCGGAGCGTAAGGGGGCCATAGCCCCCCAAATGATTTTGGAAAAATTTCGTTTTTGAATAAATTGAAACTAGAGGGTTCTGTGCGTTTCGTTTCACTCCTCACACTAGTTGTTGATAGTATTTATGTGGCCCCCCACCAACCGAAAATCCTGGCTACGCCCATGTTCAGATATATATTGCATGTCACATCAATTGCGTTCTGCAGTACGCAGTACAATGCTTTCATTGAAATTTCTTTTTTGTTAGGAGTTGAACAGCAGTTGAACGAAGCTAAATTACACATTCAATAAAATTTTCGTCTTCCATAAATTTCAATTTTACAATTTCAGTATATTTCTGCAAATAACTGTCTGATATTAAAGATGTAAATATAAAATCAACCGAGAGGGCTGAATCACTGAACACGACGAATGAAGCCACAATATCATTCATATACCAGGTAACATTTTAGGAGTGACGGAGCAAAAATGCTTCAAGGTCCATCAGCGTCATTCGGCTAAAAATGTTACGTGATGCAGAAATTACGAAACGTTTTAGGGTCGCGCAATACTTGACGTCCGACGCTGTCTGGCTCCGTCCGTCACCGTCCGTCACCATACGTTATCGTACGTGACTTATTTTCGTACAATACCACACGGTGACGGACGGCGTCATACAGCTGACGGACAGCGCCGTACGGATGACGCGCGGCGCCGTACCGCACCGTGCGGGTGACGGACTGCTCTGGACGATACCGGGCGGGTGACGGACGGCACCCATCGGCGCCGCACATCAAAAAAGTATATTGGAACTCTTACTATTATACACTTTAGTTATAACTGCGACACAATTATTCCACGTGAAAACGGTGCAAAAATTGGACAACGAAAAAGGTTTAGTCGTATCGACTTAGAAAAAATCAACAAACTATACGGATGTCCGGGCAAATCGGCCGATAAAGGCATTACAGGTACCTAAATACACTCAAATCAAGTTTATAGCGATTTATACTTGCATGTAGTGCTTTTGGCCATGAAATTTATTAATTTTATAGAAAATAGATATAAAAGCGAAATCGCGAACGCCCAACAGTAACCGTTTTTTTTTCGTTTGGCATTCCAGTTATTGGACTAGATTTGTATAGACCTGTACTGCAGTGACCCGAGCAAGGGGGTGGGTGGAGATTGATATTTACTTAACCTCTCCAGAGGGTATCCGCCTTGTTATTTGGTTATTTTGCCAGCTCAATTTGCTATGAAGAGCGAATTCAGAATGGGCATGCGGAAACTTCACCCGGACTTCTTAACGAGCGGGCTACAATTTTTCACGAAGAAGGAAAATATTTTAGTTGGGCTGAACCTGGCGGGCTCGTTCTGGCTACGTTCCGGGACGTCCTTATACTTAACAATTTGTCGAGTTTTATAAAATGTTATTTTGTCACAGCCGACGATCTATGCACAGATGAAAATGACTATTGTGGTGCGTGGGCGGAAGCAAATCAATGCTCAGTGAACTACGAATATATGAAAACAAGTTGCGCTCAATCGTGTGGATTTTGTAAAAAACGAAATCGCAACAAAAATGATGCCTCAACAAAAACAACAACAACAACAACAACACAAGCTGCAATAAATACAGAAGCAACTACTACCTCGCCACCTCAAAATTGCTTTGACAGAAGTCAGCATTGTGATGAATGGCGATATTCATATTGTAACCTTGATAGCTATCGTGTATTTATGGAACATAATTGCAAGCTTACGTGCGATTTTTGCAGATAGCATTCATTTTTGTGTTCAAATAAAATGCAAACGGTACGAGTTTGCATTAAATAGCGGGTATTTCGACAAAATGCGAATGTTCGATGATCTTGGCTTGCAAAGCGCTGCTGTGAAGTGATTAGTGTATGTAAATAGCCGTACGTAGGTCAAATGATACCACAGTACATGCGAATATTATTATCATATTTTAAAATTCAACCAGATATAAACAGCATATTTATGCAGTAAATGCAATTTGTGCACACTATTTAACAGAGGAATCGAAGTAGTAGATGATTTCAAACGCTGAAATAGCCATATTTTTCCATTTTCGACGGAATGTTACCTCAAGTATGCAGACATTGGGAAACATATCATGCTCGCCGGCAATATGTTGAATATCATGATATTGTAGCGCAAACTGTTACATTGTCATATCAGGATAGCAGACAAATTTCAATTTTGAATTTGACAGCTGATTGAGGTGCTGATAAAATGGTACCTGCTATTGTATAGTGGTAAAATATGATGCCTATACCTACTAAGTATATATTTCCCGGCATAATCCAACTTTATATGATAAATTCCGCATATATGCCTAAAAATCTATATTTCATCACATACTCCGGTCCATGTAAAAATCAGGGGCGGAACGTTTTTCTGTGGTACTAAAATAAAGTACGCTGAACCTGTGCTTAATTTTTTTGCTAACGATTGCTGCAGGCTGATTTTTCACGGTCAAATTCTTCTCTCTTTGGGATACTTCATCCTGCATTTTTTATGTTGTGCTGAATTTTTCTCCGTAAAAAAAATCGGCCAGCCAAATTCTTTTCTTTTAGGCCGAATTTTCTCTTTAATCGCTCGTAGTTGTACGCCAATTGGTAATTTTGATGTTTCGCTCCGTAC
>JASANG010001909.1:0-21031 GCA_030248215.1 Enoplolaimus lenunculus
ACCAGACTGACATGGGGGCTACGCCGTGAGCGCAACGGTAAATTGCCGCGCTATCAACACGGTATCCAGTCGAAAATAGGATGGACGGTCAAGGGACGACCTTGTTGAAAATAAGGGGCATGAAGCATGTGAGACATGCTTGTCCTGGTGCATATGCTATAAATGTAATGCACATTGTGGTGTAGGGTCGACACAGTCATGAAAAATGCAGTTGGACAGGCGGGCTACGTGGCCCAGTGGTAGTGTGCTCGCTTAAAGATCCATAGGCTGAAGTCCAAATCTGGTCTAGCCCGCTTTTCCAGCTGCTTAGTTGAAAGGTCTAAAGTCCCTGTTCCTACCTAGATCAACATGTTACATTAAAATGCTAATTTTATGAGTAAGAGACCGAAATTTTGTGTAAACGTAATATATACTAGTATTTTAAACATGATACAGTACAGATAAAAAGCGCCGCACTTTCATGCAAGCAAATAACTACCAACCAAATACACACAAATTGTAACTCTGTGACTGTCACAAAGTTAAATAGATATGTAGCCATGTGTTTAATCCAACCAAAGTCGCTAAACCAATCATGTAGGACAGAAAGTAGTGCTTCGGAGAATAGAGCTGCTTCGAATCGTCATACAAATGCAACAACGCTTAAAAGCTTCTGGGACCCGTATAAAACCACATGGAATTACCTTGGATATACAAAACTCTCAGCAAACTTTTCAAATATACGACCGAGAATCTCAATTTATCATTTGATTTGCGTTTGCAGGGGTCATTTTGGCATTACGTACATATTTAACATCTGTCTTGGATATTCAAGGCAATTATTTTTCAATTTTCAACACAAAGGTTTTTAATATTAAACGCAAAAATGCTTAATTTCCAAATTTCTACCTACCTAAATACACCGGATTTTTTAATTTCGGGTAACAATTTACTGTAACTGTAAAGCGAAAAAAAAAACGCTTCTCGAATCAAAACCTTAATTCCGGTTCACCCCTAAACAAATATGTCTAAAGTACACTACAGAAATTCACCAGGCAAACGGACTTCAAAATTTGGGGCTAAAAGCTCAAACCGTATGTACCCTAAACCAAAGATACGTCCAAAACATACTCATGCTCTCGGGGGGAACGTAGAGCAAAACCGAACGAAATCTGGAAGTTTGATTATTTTACACTTTTAAAAATATAAGAGGAACAAAATCGTATATATGCAATTAGAATCCTAAAATTAAATCTTGAACATATGTTCAACTATTTCCGGAATGAAATGAGAGTGAATATAAAGATATTCATGGTTCACCACTATTTCATACACCAATTTCTGTGTAGTTTAAAATCATCACAATAAACTGGAGCCTGCGACAGACCTCTGGTTACAGGTTTTTAGTTCTCACCTTTTTACTTCGCGAAAACAATGTTTCAAAACCACTAAAAGCAAGACGAGCACCTGCTCCTCTCACGTTGCACTACATCTCTATTCATCAGTACTTACAGACTTTACGATCTTTCTAAGGCCCAAAGCATTGCATTATATTTGAAATTTTCATAAAAACAAATTTTTTCAAAGCTTTGTTTTCAAATGCAGTCATATAGCGCATGAAATGGTGTGTTCCCCAAGCAAGCGTCCAGCTCAGATCCCAACCGAAATGTGTTATAAGATTTAATACTTAAAATTGCGTTTTGCTTTTTGCTCGTACTTCTCTCATGATCTTCAGGTCACTGCGATATATCGCGTACCTCCTGTCAGATATTTTCGAATTCGCCACGATGCGTTTTGTTGCAATTTTTACATTGCGTTATAAAACAAGTAGAAAACTGCAGTAGGAGTTTACTGTAAAAATAATGTTTTAAACAGTATTTTTGTGCTTTGTGTTTTACTTATTCATTCAGCGATCGAAACAGAAAAAGAGGATGAAGGTATTTGTTTTTTGCTTGTATGCGATTTCATTTGGGTTCCATTTTGTATGTGTACACTGTAAAAAATGGTGAGTCAACTTGACTCTCCGGAAATATGTTTTCCTGACTACACAAACTAAGTCAAATTCGACTTCGCCAGAGTCAAACGTGCGACATAGTGAATTGAATTTGACTTGGAGTCGAATTTTACTCAGTTTGTGTAGTCAGGAAAAGCCTATTTCCGAGAGAGTCAATTTGACTCCCTATTTTTTGCAGTGATAGCATTCGGTTTAAAACAGGGTGCAACGCGGAGGTGAAAAATGCTAAAGCCGGAGCTGGAGGCAGACCTCCGGATGTACCCTGATTTACAATACGAAAGCACAGGTTTACGCTTACAAGAGTTGGTATTCAAGACGTTTCTGCTGGTCCGACCAGAGTAAGGTTTCAAGTTTCTTTAATCAACTTCCCATTGGGACGATCCTGAGAGGATTTGGGGGTCGGATTCTCCAAAGCAATGCAAAAATACATTATTTTTTGTCATGATTATGCTTTTATATTTACGTCTCTCATCTCGCTCAGTTTGCTTTCGAGTTTTCCTTCTTTCACTATTTCACCTCAGAGACTGTTGCAGGTTTTTGAACGATCTGCAATGATGGCGATCCAGAAGTATATCCTCGTTTACTTTATACAAAGGTAGAGCCAGAAGGTCTGCCTCCGGCTGCGACTCCGGCAGGAAATCGGTCTCCGGCTCCGGCTCCGGCATAAACTCGGCCTCCAACTCCGGCTCCGCTAGCATTTTTGCCGGCAGTAAAATTTTGCACAATTTTGCAAAATTTATCTGTTTACCGCGTTTTGGTTTACTTTTGTCACAATTTTCGGGAAAGAATTGCCGAAATTTCGCAGAAAATTAGCGTAAAACCAAAAAACTTAACAACATTGCAGATATTGGCTAAAATTAACTAATTAACCATAATTTTTAGAAACTTATTTTGCCTATTAACCTCAGGCTCTGGCAAGTTCCGATGACCTCCGGCTCCGACTCCGGCTCCGGTATTTTTCACATTCGGTTGCACCCTGATTGAGAGTATCGCGCCACGTTCATTTTTGCGGGAATTTCAACGGAGCAGCCACCTTTTAAGTTTAAAACCAGAATCTGAAAGTTTGTTGTGATTTGCAAAGTAATGAAGTTTTACGTTTATAGCTCCAGTGAATTTTACACATGAAAGTTTACTAGAAACAACAAAATTTGGCACCCAACAAAACGAAACACCACATTGCATAGCATCTGACCAGAAGTAAAACAGACCAAATCACTTTAAAAACATCAGGAAGTTTACTCAAAGTAGTTCACGTCCCCTCATTAGCTGAATGATGGCATCACAACCCCGAGCAATATTTAGCTATGATTAATATCAGATGACTATTTGCCAGGGTGTAACCAGATATCCGTTTCTGTTTCCGGTAAAAATCGGTGTCTGTTTCGGTTAGTTGCAGTACTGGATATATATCAACAAAGGGCGGCGAAGGGATGGTGAAAAATAAATAACAGTCCGTAGCCGAATAACAGGAGAGTACCCTCTGGACTGGCCAAATAAATATCAGCCCTTGTATATTCGTGTCACTACATTAATAGTACTAGCATATGTTTGGCACGTTAACACATAAAATGTTGGAACGGGTAAGAGCTGCCAATTTTTTAGCCGCGTGATACAAATCTTTTCTCGTAGGCATACCCGCGCCTGAAATTCTTTACCCAACCCACGATTACACGCGGGTACCCGCTGTTGGATAATGTCCAATTCTGGTCTCTACGTCACCCTTCCTGTAGCTGGACCCCATTTATATTTTGATTTCATGCAGTACTTATATATGCTATATGCGACAAAACATGAAATCATTGAAATTAAATCAAGCGAAATCTTACCTGAAATGCCTTAAATTTTCTATTTTAAGACGTTCGCCTCGGAAAACACTCCACAGCCATCCTCGGTCCCGAAAGATCTGGACTCGCTGATTGAATTCATCGGGCCGTTGGGTCGTTGGCAACTGGTGATTCTGACGATTCTGGGGTTCCTGATGTTCTTCCAGGCGATGATTAACTTATCCAACATTTTCTATTCATATGTCCCTGATCATTACTGTCGCATTCCTGAACTCGAAGCTGCATCGATTGATTATAAAGACGTCAAGAATTTAAGGTTACGTAGTATTTTTGTCGAAAAAACAAAGAGTAGAAATTAAGTCTGACCTAAGCCTAAGCGTAAGAATGAGCATATTTCTAAACATAACCCTAATCCAAGCAAAAAATTAGTCTAAAGCTTAAGCTTACTCTATTGCCATCCTACGGAACAACGTTCCGCCCCGGATCTTTACATGGACCCTACTGAGAAACAGCTTGTTTGCTTGTTCTTGAGTGGTACCAGGCCTACATTTGGAAATTGTCAGACAGAGAAGGCTAAAAAATTTCCAGAGGGGGCAGGGAAAACAGTCTTAGTGCAAGATTTTTTGCTAATCCTGTCAAAAAAATTTCGACAGGAAGTTGTGTCACTATAGGTATATATGCTGCAAATTCAAGTGAATTGGTTTTAAATCAGAATGAGTTGAATCCATTCAGAGGTCTGAGCTGTGAATTAGGTGTTTGAGAACTCAGAATTCTGAATTGAATTGAATACATTGTGGGTTAATTTTTCAACGCACCTAAATCTGCTCACAATGAATTAATATTTACTATTATTAACTCAGGAACAAGCAGAAATCACTAATTTTCTCCCTGAGTTGATTAATCAACTCTTTTGCATGTGCATTAGATAGAAGTGAATCAATTTTCTGTGATTTTATGTTCATTTTCAGTTATCCAATCAGCGACGATATGAAAGGTCCTCAGCGATGTGAAATGTACAACATTTCCTATGACAAGTTTGAATTTAGAAAATCGGATCAAAAATGGAACGAGGAAGTTTTCGCTGAAATTAATCAGACCATTTTGGAGCTGCCGGAAAACTCAACAATGACGTGTCCGAATGGGCATCACTTCGAAGATGATGTCATGAAAAATACAACCATCACTGATGTAAATGCATTTTCCACACAATTAAAGGTTACGGTATACTTGGGTTCACGTCCGGCGCCGTCCGTCGCCCGCGATGGCACACGTACGGTAACGTATGGTGAAGGATGGCGCCGTAAGGGTGACACACGATGACGGACGGCACCCAACGTCAAGTATAGCGCATTCCTTTCTTGCTTAGTGCTTCACAGATAATTTTTGTTTTTGAAATTTTAAACTATTTGAAGTTTTCTTGTCAAATTATAAAGACGCTAAAGTTGTTTCTGCAAATCAATTGAATCTGCGCAGGGATTTACTATTTAGCTTAGGAAAGCTCAGATTGTTTAACTGACATAAGACCGCATTATACTGGTTAAACGCGGGGGCCAACATCAGAAACAGGCCTCCTTATCGCTCAAATACACGATTCTGAATCGTAACGTCAGTTCCTGGCTGGTGCAATTCATTGTTCGCTTTTCGTTTCCGTTACCAGTTACTTTATGCTTAGGATTTTGTTGTTTTTTTTTGGTTTTATTTTTATTGTTTATTGCAGTTTTTATTGGTCTGCGGTGAAGTGGAAAAAATCGCTCATACGCATTCTGTGTATATGGCTGGGGTGTTTGCTGGTTCACTTTTAACCGGGCCACTTTCGGATTAGTAAGTCCACAGAAGGATGTTACGGTGGAGGAATGCTTAAAAACTAACAGCTGAGCCGTAGATGACAGGCGTGGCTCCTGTCTCAGCACTGTAAACCCCATTGAGTTGATTTTAATTCAGAATGAGTTGAATCACTCAGTATGTGTTAGGACTTTCAGAACTCACAATTCTGAGTCAATAAAACGCACTTTGACTTAATTATTCGAGTTACCCGGAATAAATTGAGCTCAGAGTGAGAATCAACTCGACACAGAGTGAGTTAATGTTAGTTAAATATCTAACTCTCTAGATGGGTTGATTTGTCAATTCAGCAAAATTTAAAGTGTGGATAGTTTCAGCTTTTACGTTTGAATTTTTAGTTTCTTTTACACGATACTGCCCCGAAAGCGAGTACTTGTTTATTTTCCTCCAAAAAACTTATCCACCCAGCGCGAATTGATTGGGTCAGTAACAGAGGTTTCAAAGTTTATGCTTAGGCTTATAAGCCAATAAACAGTAATAATTTGGAAAACGTTTTCTGTACTCTCAAGAAGCTTAAACTAAACTTGATTTAAGCCTAAGGTAATCCAACAATATTAAACGAATTTTCTAGATTAACTAAACTAAAATGTGGGCTTACGCTTAAACTGATTACAAATCATACATACTTTTGTTTAAGCTAAACTCAATGAATTCTTAGATATGCATAATTTCTGGGTTGCACTTGTTACGTAAACCAAAAATAAGTTTAACTTAATCTCTTGTAAAACTTAAAAAATATTTTACTTAAACGTTACAATTCTAGTTTAGTTAGTCCGTCCAGCCATTTAAGTTTTACGTAAACTAATATTCAAGTTTTTAGTGCGTAGTGGTCTGTTTCAGGAAGGCCAGACGTATTCCTACGCTTTCTCGACTCTTAATCTGCAAGTGTCCATGTTTCCCAGCGTGCAGTCCCTATAAAGCCTGAATATAAGCAAAGGCGAGAATCAAAACGTTTTGTGCGTTTGCTCGAAATCTTTTCCATGTTTTTACAGTAAAATAAATCTTGTTTGGTCTGTAGGCTTATGCTTTGACGTAGATTAGGGTTTTAGCCTTAATTTAGACATATTGGGCTCAAGTTTACGCTTATATTGTATATTCCAGGAAAATTTATTAATTCTACCATTTCCAGCTTTGGACGCCGAATTGCATTCATATTCTTCAGTCTGGTCGCGGCGATATTTTCAATTGCGATCAGCTTTTCACCAAATTATATCACTTATATTTCGCTTCGATTTTTCACTGCAATTGGTAAAGCTGGTACATGGCTGGTACTGTTTGTCCTATGTACGTTTTGACCGATTTTAGTGCAAGCCGATGTAACGATAGACTACAGTAGCTGCTTATCCGAACAAGAGGGAGAGATCATAACAGTCTGGAGTCTGTATTTTTCGCCTGAATCAATAGGACTATTTTTTTTCGTAATTACAATTCGTAGAGTTCAAAATTACTAATTACATCAAATTACCGTTAATTACTGTAATTAGATTGCGTAAATGCTTAAAGAAGCAAATTAGGTTCATTATTAAATCTGTTTCATACTACAGAAGTACAATGTTACCTATATTTAAGGCAGCATACCAAAATCTTGAAAGTATATTCGTAAGTATAGTAACAACCGTAAAGACAACGGAAAATTGGATGACGTAGATAAAGGTGTTTGGTCCAAATAAGTGATCATGAATCGAAAATTGATTTAGTCCACAATCGAATAGAGAGAGTGGGACAATCCAGAGAGGCGAAAAAATGCCAGTCAACCCCGTTTTATTCGGGTGACTACAGTAACCGTATTGCTATTGTGAATCTTAACAGCATGAGTATAAAGCCTAAACCTGAGCGTAATTGGCTATAAATTAGTATAAAAGACAACTCGATTCTATTGCAGTATCGCGAGAAAAGATGTGCTTTTAAACATACACTGCAAAAACTGATGAGTCGAATTGACTCTCCGAAATAGGCTTTTCCTGACGACACAAACTGAGTCAAAATTCGGCTCCGCCAGAGTCAAATGGAGTCGAATTTTGACTCAGGTTGTGTAGTCAGGAAAAGCCTATTTAAGAGAGTCAATTTGACTCACCATTTTTTGCAGTGTAACCATCAAGTTTTAATGGTATAAGCTTAATTATTTCTAACCGTATGACTCCAGCGTTCCGGTTGAACTTGTGTCGTAACCAGAAATTGTTACGGAACAGGACAGAGGAAGATTTACAGCGGGAAGCGAAGGAAGTCTTTAACCATTTTATGGTTCTGTTCACGTTGGTTTAACAAATTTAGATTTTGGAAATGTCGTGTATAAAGATGATTGGTGCTCCATTAACATACGTTTGAACCAATCACATCATGGATAACAAAGGGTCTCCTTCACTCCGGGACATTCAAAGTTGAAATATTGGTGGACGTGGAATACAACACTGTAAAAAATGGTGAGTCAAATTGGCTCTCTCCGCAATGTGTTCTACGGGACTACACAAACTGTGTCAAATTCGACATCGCCAGAATCAGATTCGACTCACTGAGTCATATGTTTGACTCAGGAAGCGTCCAATTTGACTCCGTTTGTGTAGTCCCGTAGACTCTATTTCTGAGGAAGCCAATTTGACTGACCATTTTTTTGCAGTGTAGAATTTCTTGCATTAGCGTTCCCTATAATTTCTCATTTGCTAAAGTATCATATATTTTGCATATTTTTAGTGCAGGAATTGACAACACCAAAATACCGGTCGTGGATTGGTGGTTTGTTCTGGATCCCATATGCCCTTGGTTATACCTGCCTATCAGGTATATTGATTAATTCTTGCTCGCTGTCAAAATGAAGAATCTAACATGGCCGTTGTATAGAACAGGGTCAAAACAGTGGTATAAGGATATTCCTAAACCTAAGCCTTAGCTTAAGCCTATGCCTAAGTGTAAGGAGATCCTTGCCGATATCAACGCTAATTCTAGTGAATGTTTAAATTAACTTTTTTATTCATGGACTCACTGGGTTTGTTAATTTACCTACGACAGCAACAATTTCATGGTGGCTCAAAATTTTATTAAAGAAGATGAACATTGGTCTAATGTTCCCCTGGCCCATGTTACTTTAAGAGTAGCTTTAGATTCTAGATCACATTTTTTGTTTAGTCTTATGCTTAGGCTTAGCCTTTGGCTTAAAACTCATTATTGCAACGCTTAAGCTTAGGCTTAGGAATATACGTTTAATCTACTGTTCCACTTAAAGTAACATTGGCTGTTACTCTTGTGCCGTGATTTTTCAGTGGAAATAAACCGTTTATTGCGTTCAGTGTATTATTTCAGCGTTTGCATACGGTCTACGAGACTGGAGACAGCTGAATTTGAGTCTCTCGGTGCCTTTGATTGGTTACGTAATAATGATTTGGTAAGCAAAATTTATCGATTGCCAAAATAAAAATTTTTAAAAAATGCAAATAAATGCTGGCTGGATGGTACAAAACAAAGGATTAGTAAGTTTCAACGATAAACATAAAATAAAATATGCCAACACCAAATATCTGCAAGCGTGTACTTCTATATTTACGGATAAGAAGAAATACAATTAAGTTTCTGAAATGTTCATAATGAGATAAATTAATAATAAACCACATAAACCAAACAGAAATGCATCATCCACAGTGAAAGTTTGCCATGAGAGTTCAGTTTAATGTTGTCAATTTCAAGTGTAATCAACTCGCTGTCAGAATAATATTCAATACGAAATTTGAAACCAAAAATTGTAGCTGATGTGTAAGATGACACGGCCAATCTATAGAACAGGGTCGCGTAAACAGTGGTATATATCAGCATAGTACTAAGCCTAAGCGTAAGCAAAACAGTAGTCTTAAGCTTAAGCTTAATCTATGGCACTCCAGCAGAACAACGTTCCACCCCTGGTCTTGACGCGGGTCAAAGTGTGCAATATTTTCCTCCAATCGAAATTATCAGCGCATGCCAATTTATGATCTTGCAATTTCCTTTAGCATTGGCAAATTTAACAGATTTTTGTGATGTCAAAAGCGTAGTCAAACAGATGTTTAGGAAACAGAACCGCCTGTGGAGTCAAGGAATCATTGAATTGATTTCGGTTGGTGATACCAAAAACCACCTTCAATATTTCATTTTCAATTTCTAACATTCTGTCTTCACGATTGCATAATACTGAACTTGATTGAAAACTATAATATGTTATTGCAGGCTAATGCCTGAGTCGTTTCGATGGTTACTGGCGAAAGGGAAATCTGAAGAAGCGTTGAAAATGGCTAAACGTGCAGCGAAATGGAATGGTGTCACTGTTCCTGACAATTTTAGCTTACATTCAGTCGAACAAAGCGTCAAAAAGGTTCGTTTTGCGAACGGCAGTAATTAACCATTTCTCACATGAATTTTTTTCTATTCCATATTCTTGGTGGGACAGAAAACCCGGTAAATATTTGCACACCTCAATTCTTGTGACAGAAAAATAACACATGAATTTTTATACTTCAATTTCCGTTTTCCGTTTCCGTTATTTTTCCTATCCGTTCGCACCCTGGTGCTGGATACATAAGAATTCACAAATTCAGTTTTCAGGAACAACAAAAACAACTGGCAGAACGGGCGAATTTTTGGGACATGTTTCGATATCCTGTGTACATCATACGAACAATCAATGTGTATTTTAACTGGTGAGATGGTATTACGGTAGAAAAAGGAACGAATGTTTGTATTAATTTTTACACTGGCGCACGCATTATAACGTGGATGACCCATAAATGGTGTCCGCTTAGAACATTTTGTCGTTTAATTATTTTGCATTTTACTGGGCATATTTGATGTCACAAATATTGCGTTTTATGCAATGCAGCGGTTTCTTACAAACCAGTTTCGAATTATATTTCCTTCTGGGATGTGCAAGTTGTACCAGATGAAGGCTGACATCCCTGGTCCATAACAGGGCCGGTAGGATCGTTGACAAAATTACATTGCCAATTGCGTATGCCTACAGGTTTGTCAATTCGATGGTTTACTACGGTCTCGCATATCACGTGTCATCATTTGCTGGTAACCTGTTTTTGAACAATGCAATTTCTGGCGCCGTGGAAATTCCCGGTTACCTCATCAGTGTTCCGTTGCTCATGTGGGGCCGAAAACGTGCCCTGATATTGACACTTGCTTTGGCTGGAATTTCGTGTTTTCTTATTGCTGTGCCGTATCCTGAAAGTTAGTTTTATTGTAAACCACAGATACATTTAGATTTATATGACTGGCCCATGAAGGGTTCTGAAAACCAAAGCTGCACGCTGCCCGCGTCTAACGCTGGTACAGGTAAGAAAATAAAGTTTTATCCTGTTTAAAACATTGATGAGAAACTGGAAACCGGATAATTTAGAAAAACATGAAATTTAAACCGTTTTGGTTCAGAAAGAGGTCTTAAAAGACAAATTGTGATGAAACCGTAAAGAAATGTGTGGTTTTTGCGCTCATAATTGCAACGACTCTGTACGTACAACAATGTTTTGATTCACTGATCACCCATCGCCAAACAACCTAGATTTAACGGTGCTCGGTTAATGTGCAATATTATCCGGTGTATATTTCTGTCGAAACACTAACAAACAATCTAAGAGTCTAACTTTGAATCATGCAAAGCAAACAATGAGTGTTGAAACTTTGAAAAATAATACCAAACGCTTTTTGTTAAAATAGACTGCTTACAGATGCGAAAAGTGTTTTACAGATGCGAAAAGTGTTTACGTAACAGCATTTTGTTAGCTCGGGCAATTTGTTTGAAATTTTGTATTGAAAAAAGCTGCGTCAAACGAGAAAACCTGTTGAAATAGCGAGAATTTGTTGAGATCAGGCGTACATCACATTTATATTATTTAGGTTGTAACTGATCAGATTGAATACGAAAACTATTTTCTGATATTCGATGAGGTTGGAACTCTGACTGAATTTGCAATCTGCCCGTAATTTCTATATTATTTCCAGATCTCAAACCATTATCGTTATTTTTCTTCTTTCTTGGTCGATTTGCAGTAACAACCAGTTATGCCGTTGTCTATTGTATCACGTCAGATTTGTACCCAACTGTAGTTCGAACCACTGCACAAGCCACTGGAAGCATGTGCGCTCGCATTGGTTCAATTATTGCGCCTTACATTTTGATCATTCCTGGTTGGGTAAAAACAGCATGAAATCTTTCAGTTTTGTTTTAATTTGGCGTAATTTAAACTCTGTATTGCCTTTTTAGAGGCCCAGAGGCAACCATGTGCCTATATACATGACCCGAATGAGTATGTTTTGATTATCATGTTTGCGTTAAACTGGAGTTTACCTCGGAGCCGGAGCCGCTACCAAATGGGACTGAATTATAATACGTAAAGCTAACCATCAACATCAGCTGCGGTATACGTAACGACAAATATGATGGCTAACAGTGGCGAAATAATATTGTGTAGTGTGTGCAGCAAATCGTGGGAAAATAAAAAATACCGTCTACAGTATTTTCTTGGTTTCATATATTTCAAATTGGAATCAACCGTGAGTCAAATTCGGTTTTGCCAAGGTCAAACGTGCGACTCAGTTAATCGAATTTGACTCTTGACTCTGGCGAAGTGGAATTAAACTCAGCTTGTGTAGTTCCAGAAAGCCTATCTCGGACAGAGTCAATTTGACTCACCATTTAGTGCAGTGTAAATGTGCAAAGCTCTTCGTTAAACAACAAACCAAATCTATATTATAGAATAATAATAATAATAAAAATACAAATAATGAATAATATATCGGAAAAATATAATAACAAATATTATATTAATATTGTTATATTATTACCGTTATCAATTTTGGTGCAGTTTATACGTCAGTAGAAACAAAAGCACAATTCAGTTTAGTAGCCAGCTCGACACATGCTATTAAAGGAGCAGGTCAAATGACGTAAAGGGATGAAATTTTTGTAGGGTGCGAGGGTGACCCTCTGATCCCTTATTTGCTTGATAAAGAGTATTGTAATGACCCTAATAAGAGAGGGGGACTGATATTTATTTGGCCTCTCCAGAGGGTACCCCTGTTATTCAGTTACGGACAGCTTAAGCGATAATGCAAGGTTACTTTGGAATGTTACTTTCAAAACTTAAGTAAGCTTTAATGTTTCGACCCTTGTATAGAACATTGTCGAATCTTTTCCGGAGGGGCTATAATAAAGTCAGTTTAAGCTTTAGACTAATTTTTTGCTTAGGCTTAGGCTTAGCCTTAGAAATAGGCTCATCCATACGTTTAGGCTTAGGCTTACGCTTAAACTTAGGAATATGCTTATACTACTGTTCCGGCCCTGTTCTGTACTTGGGCCAAAGTTTCTAACACAACTTTATTAGAGCCTGAAGTCATTTATGCGCTAGAATTAGGGATAATTGACATTTATGGACTCTAATTAGGGTTTATGGACTCTATCCCCTAACGGACTCTTATTAGGGATACAGACTCCTATTGATTGGGACTCAAAATGGGATCCCTCTTATTCGGGTCACTACAGTAAATGTAAAGCATGTTCATATTAGATATACGAGGCCAAAACCAAATCGTTTTGATGGCAAAACATATATTAAGTTCAATACCAACTCTTGGTTAAAGGCTATTAAAATAATCCATTGCTTTATGCCTGAAGGTAAAATGATAAGATTCGTCAAATAATCCACCTGAACATAATCATGTGATCTTAAGAAGTCTTTATATCCGTGTCCGGATGGCTGAAGTGACTCGTGCGTTGCAAACAAACCACATTGTGCTTTTGTTCGAAAGTTGGTGGCGAACCAAAATTCAGGAGAGTGATATACTTGGTGACTCTCGTTCTCTGAACGCCATTACGAGAAGAGGTATTCTGTTAGCTGTGAGTCGGCCCTCCTTGTTATGCTTTTTAAGCCAACGATCCCATAGACATATCTGCACAAATGTGTAATTAATATTTGACAATCCACTAATTTTCCAGTTTGGCGAGAAAGGAAGCAACGAGTACGAGCAAATGAAGCCGATTCCCACGGTGATTTTTGGAATTTTTTCAATTTCCGCTGCGTTGCTGACGTTCTTGCTTCCTGAAACTCGAGGCGATTTGATGCCTGAAACACTGCCTGAAGGACTCAGTCGGATGTCGTCGTTTGAAAAGTAGGAATTTTCCCCAAGACTTTAATGCCCCTATTCATATCAGGTGTAAATATTTGCGGCCAATATACAGAACAGGGGCGGAACAGTATTCATATTCCCAAGGATAAGCCTAAGCGTAAAAATGAGTTTATTCCTATGTAAAGCATAAGCTTAGCCTGCAAAAAATTAGTCTAAAGCTTAAGCTTTGACTGCAAGAAATTAGTCTAAAGCTTAAGCGTATTCCATTCTCGTCGCACAGAAAAAACATCCCGCCCCTGATCTTTACATGGGTCATATTTGAAGAGCAAACTTTAGGATTTTGAACCAAGTTGCAGCATTCAGTTCTTGCCGTCAATGAATTTCCATCCGTGTAAATTGCAAATGCACTGCAAATGTCAATGAATGTATAATACTTTTATAGCAGCGTAAATTAGCGTAACTCTGTCCCAATGTCTATAAGGACCATAAGCCTATAAGGGACCACCACAGCTACCCCGGCTTGTTTAAAGCCAGAACCTGCTGCATTTCTGTCCGGTAAGGAAAATGAAACGCCTTCTCAAACGGCAATAAACGATTAATAGTTTTTCAAAGTGAAATTGAATTAATTTAAGACATTTCCATACGTTTGCCAAACAGTCGTTGAAAAACATCACTCGAGACAAAGTGGAACCAACGACAACTGCATCCGAGGAGACGATGCATCGCATGGAAGAGAACCGAGTTTAAGTTTGCGAAATAAAAGTTTAAAAGCTTTCAAAAACAAACGAGACTGGCACACAGCGTATAACCGGATAGAATTTGAACTACATTCTTGACCACATTTGTTATTGGATTTGGTTTTTTCAGCGTATATTGTGAAAAATTGTCCCATCTGTCCCAACTGTCCCGCTGTCCCAATTATATTTTTTGAATGTGCTCCCGGTACATTTCTGTCTTAAAGTAACATTGGCCGCTACTGCCATATAAGTTTTCTTTAATAATTTAGTCTGCAATGAAAACATTTCTATTCTTAAATATTGCTGGAATGGATACTGTCATAAGCTAGGTCCTGCGGTGGGCCTTGTGTATGAAAAGTACTGTAGTGTCCCGAATAAGAGGTGGGGCTGATATTTATTTGGCCTCTCCAGAGGGTTCCCATGTTATTCGGTTACGGACTGTTATTTGTTTTTAACCAGCCCTCCGCCGCCCTTCGTTACTAATATATATTCGGCGATGCAACTATCCTTTGAATTAAACATTTATTGGCCTTGTAGCAAAAGCTTCAAAATGGCGACCCCCTCTTATTACCCTCCTTATGTTCGGGTCACTACAGTAGTTTAGTGTTTGAATACTCCGGTGCCGTCCGTCATACGGCATTGTAACGCTAAGCACATGAACAATCGAATTTTTTGCTATCAGGATATCAGACAATTCTTGCCGGATATTCGGATATCCGAAATTAATTTCCAATTGTCAATTTTGCGTTTTGTAGCTTTCCGAACCTCAATTTTCGTTTCTTAAGGGCACTTTTTAACTTGTAAGTACGCTGACCCACAGGCCGATTATTTTGTGGGCTTGAAACATACAATTCTAAAGATAGTTATTTATTATGCAACTGCTTGAACAGTATCCGGTATTCAGTTTATTAGATTGCTACTGACTAACAAATGTTTGCGTTATCAACCTGGAATTAAAGTTGATTTGATGTGTCTCCGTATGATTAAAACAACAACAACATAAAATCTATCGAATGTCACGCACCCTAGAACTCAGGGTACAACTGAAGGTCTGCCTCCGGCTCCGGCAGAAAATGGACTTTCCGCCTCCAGCTCCGGCCGACACTCGGACTTCAACCTTTTGATGAAAGGCAAAAAACGTTTCGTTTAATACAACGTATAGTTGCAATACCGGATGTATATTAGTAAAACAAGGGTGGCGGAGGGCAGGTTGAAAATATATAACAGTCCGTAACCGAATAACAGGGTGGTACCCTCTGGAGAGGCCAAAAAATAGCACCAGCACGTTTCGTTAAGCTCCGGCTCCGGTATTTTTCACCCCCGTTTGCGCCCTGTTATGCAACTTCGGTAGCAAAATTGTGCATAATTTTCCTAAATCTATCTTTCTAGCCCGTTTCGATTAACATTTGTCACAATTTTCATCAAACAGATATGGCAAGGTGCAACTTGAGGTGAAAAATGCCGGAGCCGCAGGTCAACGAAACTTGTCGGAGCCGGAGGTGAGACGAAATTAGGTAGAAAAATGATGGTTAATTAATTTCAGCCAATATCTGCAATATGGTTGTTGTTAAGTTGTTTGGTTTTACGCTAATTTCATGGCGAATTTTCGGAAATTCTTTCCTGAAAATTGTGACAAAAGTAAAACGAAACGCGCTAAACAGATAAATTTTGCAAAATTTTACTACCGAAATTGCCACAACCTACGGCAAAAATTCTACCGGAGCCGGAGGCCGTTTCTGCCGTGGTTTTACTCTAATTTCATGGCGAGTTTGGTTTTACGCTAATTTCATGGCGAAATTTCGGAAATTCTTTCTTGAAAGACAAAAGCAAAACGAAACGCGCCAAACAGATAAATTTTGCAAAACTTTACTACCGAAATTGCCGCAACCTTAAAAGTGATAAAGTAGCGCTTAAAAATGAATTTTTAACAATTTGTGCCATACTCCATAATTGATCATATGTTTCCACCTATTGTATTTGTTTCAGGATTTTGTCATTCTAATATGTTGCGTTTGCAGCATTTTAAAAGTGATAAAGTAGCGCTTAAAAATGAATTTTTAACAATTTGTGCCATACTCCATAATTGATCATATGTTTCCACCTACTGTATTTGTTTCAGGATTTTGTCATTCTAATATGTTGCGTTTGCAGCATTTTAAAAGTGATAAAGTAGCGCATAAAAATGAATTTTTAACAACAAGATTGCCAAAATTTAACAACAAGATTGCCAAAATTTTCAATTTGTGCCATACTCCATAATTGATCATATGTTTCCACCTACTGTATTTGTTTCAGGATTTTGTCATTCTAATATGTTGCGTTTGCAGCATTTTAAAAGTGATAAAGTAGCGCTTAAAAATGAATTTTTAACAAATATTTTTTATTTTCCGGTTCCGGTATTTGTTTAACTTTCCGGTTCCAGTATTTTATAATTCCGGTTGCACCCAGATTAGGGATAGAGATTTACTTGTGGAACCTAATTAAGGTTTAGAAAATCACCCACTTTGATTCGTTTTGATTGAACTCAAAATGGGGACCCCCTCTTATTCGGGTCACTACAGTATGCTACAAGCGTTCGACGTGAAATAAAAACGATACGAAATGCATAAAAATGTTAAAAATTGCGATGTATGCGCTAATTAAAGCCAGGTTAAGTTTACATGCCGCAATTGTGGACAGAAAACAAGATAACTTTTTCAAGTTTAGTTTTACACTTAACCCCTTCTCACATTGAGTTGCCTATAGGCAACTTAGCGCAATGTATATACGTTAAATAATATATCGCACCGTGTTTAACAATTGCAACACATATACATAGTGCTAAATCACCACAAGACGTGAGAGCCCCCTGGGGCTCGAGCGTCAAGCTCCTATAGCTGAGTGGTGATGATATACGCCTCCCACTCCAGTCACCGGAGTTCGAATCCTAGCATAAAAGTAGGTCTCAGTGAAAATAGAAAATATTCATGTGAGAAAGGGTTAAGCGGAAAATTTTCAGTTTAGGAGTGCGAGACATATACCATCACCACTCAGCTATAGGAGCTTGACGCTCGAGCCCGAGGGGGCTCTCACATCTTGTGGTGATTTAATACTATGTATACGTGTTGCAATTGTTCTACACGGTGCGATATATATTATTTAACGTATATACACTGCGCTGAGTTGCCTATAGGCAACTCAATGTGAGAAGGTGTTAACCATCATTTTTACTAATTAATTTCGCCTCACCTCCGGCTCCGGCAAGTTTCGTTGACATCCGGCTCCGGTATTTTTCACCTCCAGTTGCACCCTTCTATGCACTAACACCAGGGTACGACCGGAGGTCTGCATGTGGCTCCGGTAAAATTTTTGCCGGCGATTCCGGCAATTTCGGTAGTAAACTTTGCATTTTGCAAAATTGATCTATTAACCGGGTTTCGTTTTACTTTTGTCACAATTTTCATGAAAGAATTTCCGAAATTTCGCAAAAATATTACCGTAAAACCAAACAATTTAACAACATTGGAGATATATATTGGCTAAAATTAACTATATAAATTAACTATCATTTTTACTGCATAATTTCGCCTCACCTCCTGCTCCGGCAAGTTTCGTTGACCTTCGGCTCCGGTATTTTACACTTCCGGTTACACTCTAGTAGTATTAAGTTATATATAATTTATGAGAAATTGCGTATCAAACAGGAAACGGCGATAAAAATCAATTTTCACCGGAGCTGGAAAAGGTACTGATTAAACATAACACACGATTTTAATTCACTCTATACTCAGTGCCGTGGTACCGTTTCAATAAAATTAACTGACCGATGATGCCGGTTATTTATTTCGTGTTATAAAAATGGTACAAAAAACTACTCGTTTCCACCCGTCTCAAATACGGCACACAGTATATATCAAAAAGTATAGTTAATTAGCAGTATATATCACAAAGTATTATATGCAGAGTATGGGATGTGAATAAAGGTTTTTTACCCGATCCACGCATTTACACAGGAAAATAATACGGCACACAGTATATATCAAAAAGTATAGTTAATTAGCAGTATATATCACAAAGCATTATATGCAGAGTATGGGATGTGGGTAAACGTTTTTTGCTCGATCCATGCTTTACACAGAAAAATCAGAATTTCTGTTAAGCGCGGGTTTATCGACGCTAAAAAGATCAAACCATGACCCACCTTTTACCCATTCCTGAACTTAGACCAGTATTTTAAAGATCGCTGATGATTTGCACTTTAATGAAGTTTTGCGTTATAGCTGTTATGAATGCAACGCATGAAAGAGCTTGCTAGAAACAGCATAATTTCACACCCAACTAAACTGAGCACACAACTTTTGCTTTTTCAACAATCACAGACTAGCTTAGAAAATCGCTTATGTTTCGCAAGTTAACTAAAGGTTTATCACGTGTAAATACTGTGAATTTTTTACCCATGTGGGTAAAGTCAGCCCCACTCTGATTATATCCAGAATTGCACACGAAATATTGCACAACCTTATAACAAAGCGATAGCAATTCAAACAAAGCTGAATAAAGTGTGTTATTTCTGTCATGCAAAAATCTTATCAATGTGACTACTCCTATTCATTTACGTTAGGTTAAACTGTAAACGGCTATTTTAACAAAACGGAAAACATTCGCTCACAATGATTTGTTAGCCCCAGTTAGCGCGAGCTACGACCCTGTCATATGTACCGGGCCCTATATCCTGGCTTCTGTAAAGAATCTAAGGCTCGGTACAACTCTTGTTTTTAGTCTCAGGTTTCAGCAATTCAGGCAATCGTAGATGTTTCTAGGCTCAGTCAATTAAATACTAATACAAAATATTATGCAAATACTTAACTGTACAGAAATATCAATGCGGCACAAACAAAACAAAAATATGTATACAGTATCACCACACATTTTTGACATAAACGCAGAAACATACATTGCATTCATATACAAAGGCCGAAAGATTTATAATAAACAAAACCCAATGCTTAAATATTTTTGCTTATAAAAAGTTTGCCTTCGTTATACCCATACTCATCCATAAATTAATGAAGCTGGTTTTCTGGCAAAACATATGTGAACATTGCCCCTCAAGACGACACAATTAACTTTAATGTTCTGGCCGACTTTTTGGCTGACATCCATATAAGATTTTTATTTTGTTCTCCGAGAGACACTCATGAGATTCATCTTATATATTTTTGATAAAACTATGCCGCCAACGGCCCATGTTATTTAATGGCCTCCGTTCAAGTCACGGCACAGCAACTTCTGCAAATTGCTGGGACGTCAGAACAATGTTTTAGCTTATATTTCTGCAGGCCAGAAGGAACAATTTCTAGCATGTATTTTGGCTGGATCATTTGGAAGCAATACGCGACAGTTTCCAACCTATGTTTCCAGTGGGAAGGTCGAGGCAGGTTTGACAACTTTAAGCCTGCTTTTTAGTTGGATCGCTAAAGCAGCTACAATAGATTTGAAACTGAGATTAAGTTTATGCTTCTACCTAAGCTTAGGCTTTGGCTTAGGTTTATGCCTATGCCTAGGCTTAGGCTCAATCTAGGGCATAAAGCTTTAGGCTTAGGCTTGAGCTTTCGCTGAGTTGGCGGGGACAGCTTAGAATTTCGACTTACGCTTAGGCTTTGGTTTAAACGTAAACGCAGCCTTGGGATACAGGCCTCCCAAAATTATATTAGACGCGTAGGCACACCCCCCCCCTTAGTAGCCTTTAATTTTAAGGCTTACACTCGGACGCAGATGTAATTAATTAAATATCAACCCCCCTCCCAACTCCCCGCAACATTTATGAGTATTTAAGTTTCATTTTCAAATTGAGTTATTTACCTAAATGCCGTAACTTACCGTACATTTGGCACGTTTTGGCGAAGAAGATCATTTTAAAAATGACCGCGCAGTGTTCGGTGATGTAGGACGTTATCGTTGTTGTTGTTGTTGTTTTTACTGCTGTTGCTACTTGGTTACAGTTGTCGTCCATGTAGTCGCTGTGGTCGTTGTGCCCATTGTTTCTGTTGCGCTTGCCGTTGTTACTGCTGCTTTTGTCGTTATTGGAGTTGCTGCCGTTCTCGGTCTTGTCATTGCTTCACCATTTTCGATGCCACTTGTCTTCCCTGTTGTTGTTGTTACTATCGCTTCTGCTGTTGGTGCCGTTGTCGAGGTGTTGCCATTGTTCTTCTTCATTGTGGCCGGTTTCGTCTTCGTAGGTTTTTTCCATTTGCTTCTGTGTTCCGTTATGGGGACTGCAAATGCCATAATGTGCAACGACATAACGACCGCAGCGACTACAACGACGACACAACTGAAACAAGAGCAGCAACACCAGTAACACCGACAACGACCACAACAACAACAACGATAATGACCGCAATGCCTACGACAAGTACAACAACAACAACACTGACAGTGCCAACAAAATGATGACAACAGCACCAACCAAATTAACCACGTCAACGGCGATAACAGCGACACAGCAACAAAACTACCGCGACAAAACCGTTGAAACAGACTACAACAATCGAAACACGACAACAACAATGGAAACACAACAAAGACGGCAACGATGAAATACAACT
>JASANG010003373.1:2500-20988 GCA_030248215.1 Enoplolaimus lenunculus
TTAGGACAAATTATCAACTTGCTTGTAGAGTTTTAGATTGCTTGTATTGTCCATCGTGACTCAACTTAGGTTCAGACAAATACCGACAGAGGGGCTAATACAGGGAGGATATTGTGATATATGCCCCGAAGTTTCTGAAAACTCAAAAAAGACACACTGTAAATTGCAGTGAGTTGATTTTAACTCAGAGTGAGTTGAATTACTCAGTCTGAGTTCGGACTATTAAAACTCAGATTTGTGAGCTGATTCAACTTAATCTGAGGTAACTGATCGACTTCCCCGGAATCATAACAACTGAGAACTCAACTCAGAGTGAGTTTAATGCTTATTGTTAGTAACTGAGAAATAACTATTACTCGCTAGCTGAATTGATTATTCAACTAATTGGAATTTACAGTGCACTTTGACAGGCTGTAGAATAAACTTACAAAGGCACAAAAAACGTTGTCGTTCGAATGTCAATGTTTATTTCATCCACGTTTTGTTTTGATATTTGTATGATAATTCGAAATGATTTACCAGCGTCACCGATCAGCATCACGAATCAAAAATTTTGTTACTTTATCCATTTGGGTTTCTGTCCCGTCCGGCAATCCATATGCCATTCGGGATCATAGACGACACCGAATGGCACAAATGAAACGGTGGCACTTAGACGATTTTGAAGCCGTTCGTCGTTGAACGGCGTCGTCCGGCGTTGTCAAGTATTGCTGGTGGACTAATCTGTCGGCGATGGATTACTGGATACTGCCATTGCCGTATAGTGCACCGTCTACACTGCATACGCTTTTCAATCAAAAAAAATTTTAACTAGCGATTTCGGGCGGCGAGGCACGCTAGCCATAGCGTCGTCGGCCCAGATTACTTTAAGGGGCGTTCAGGTTCCTGGTGGGTCTATAAAAGAGTAGGTTTAGATTCTAGATTACAGGTTTTTGCTTATGCTTAATGTTAATAGCCTTAGGAACACATTTGTGCACCGCTTAGGCTTAGGCTTAGGCTTCGGAATACGCTTTTGAAACGCTTAGGCTTAGGCTTAGGAATACGCTTAATCTACTGTTACGCCCGTAAACGTAACATTGGCCGCGTCACCCATAGGCTATCGCTAATATCCGCAGGTCTTTTGTTTACAAATTGTTATGCCGCGGCATTACCGTGCGTCAACGTCCATTGACGTTACGGCGCCGGACGGCATTAAAATAGTCAAAAAGTATAGGACCACCCTTACTCAACATCATCTTCGTTGAACGATGACCATTCAGAGACAGTCTTGAAATACGGCAAATGTGCATCTTCATGGATCATCCAGCACGCTTCGTCACCTTTTTGCTTTGACATCCGTTGTTTTGAATTGTAATAGCAATACGGCGAAATATGGATCCATTTCGAATCTGGACACGAATCTGTAAAGTATTAAACCATGGAAACTGTCCCGTTCTACGCGTTGAATTTCATTTTCGTTCTCTGTTGAACAGATTGCATGCAATTATACACTGTAAATTTCTGTGAGTTGATTTTAACTCAGAATGAGTTGAACCACTCAGTCTGAGTTAGGACATCAGAACTTAGAATTTTGAGCTGATTCAATTGATTCTGAGTTAATTAATTAATTCACCTAGAGTCAACTCAACTGAGAGTGTGAATCATCTCAACTCAGAGTGAATGTTCACTGATATTAATTCAGAAATACCAACTCGCTAGCTAAATTGATTAGTCAACAAATTGAAATTTACAAGTACTTGCAGTTTAATAGTACAAATTGTAAATTGACAAATTGTTTTCTTACAGTTGAAAACTTTTTTAAACACAACAAACCAAACAGTGTTTACCTGTATCGAAAGTTTTGAGTTGCGAACAATTATAGATCGGAGCGCAATCTGAAATATACGATTTATTGAGGTTGCTGACAGTTTATTATATTTTTTACAACACAAACATATATTGCAATATAATCCACGCACTGCGAAAAATGGTCAGTTAAATTGACTCTCACCAAAATAGGGCTCAACGGGATTACACAAACTGATTCAAATTCCACTTTGACAGAGTCAAACTTGCGACTCAGTGAGTCGAATTTGACTGGCGGAATCGAATTTGATTCAGTTTGTGTAGTCCCGTACAGCCTATTTCGAACGAAGGCAATTTGACTCACCATTTTTTGCAATGCCGATTTTGTTACAATTCTAAAAACGTTAACAACTGTTAATATTCAACTGTAATAACCCCAAATTAAGCGAAATGTTTGGCGATTAGAAAATTTCAATCGGCACAGTATTGTCTTTGATGCATTTGTTTAACCTTTTTGTGGATCCGTGGTATTATGTCCGTTTACATGGTTTAACTATAGCCTGCTACAATTTTAACATTGTCAAGGGTGGAACATTTATATATAATTGAAATTTGAAGTACACTGCAAGCCTACTGATCACTAAAAATATACTTAAAATAAAATAAACTGTTGACGAATTAAGTGTCGGTCTTACTTACTACGGTGCTTGGAAAGTTTTACTTAATTTTAAGCAAACATAAAATTTTTAGCTTTAAATTTACTTTTAATTAATCAGGAAATGACAGCAGTTGTTTTACTTATTATCATTACTTCAGCAAAGATTTACTCAATATTTAGTACACTTATACTTGAAAATTTAGTAAAATATAACTATAGTATTTTAATTAGTGTTTTTACAGAGTGGTCCGCGTTATACCAGAAAATGTGATAAACATTTGTGTAAGCATAACAATTGATGCAAACGTGTACGCATCGTCTAATAGCTGTTGGTATCCCAATTAGTTTTATTGTAGAATTTGTTGAATATGAATTTTTAGGAATTTCAAATATTTTCACAACTACGCTTGGTTGAGTTGCTTGACAATTACAGTATCGTAGTTGAAAAATTGAAAATCAACGACGAAACTATCGAAAGATGTGTCGTTTAACAACACGAATTTTAGCAGATTATACACTGCAAAAAATGGTGAGTCAAACTGAATCTCTCCGAGGCTTTTTGAGACTACACAAATTGAACAAAAATTCGACTCCGCCAGAGTCAAATTATATATACTCCGCCAGAGTCAAATTCGACTCACTAAGTTTGTTTAACTCTGGCGGAGTCGACATTGACTCACTTTGTATAGTCCCGTAGAGCCTATTTCGGACAAAGTCAATTTGACTCACCATTTTTTGCAGTGTGGTTCAGTAAAAATTGTACAAAACTCCCTTTATAAACTTGCCATAAAATTTAGTTCGATAATTTTCTGAGTACAGCAGTTGGATTACTATTTTTCATCCAATGTTCCAGCTTCTATTGACTTAGGCTCATATAAAGATCAGGGGCGAAACGTTTTTCTGTGGGAATACAATAGAGTAAGTTTAAGCTTTAGACCAATTTTTTTGCTTAGCTTACGCTTAGGCTTAGGCACAGGAATATACTCATTCTTACGCTTAGGCTTAGGCTTAGGCTTAGGAATATGCTTACTGTTCCGTATCTGTTCTTTACATTGGCCTTGACTTACAAAAAACAGGACAAGCTTGAAAGACTAGAATCAATATTGCGTATGTAAATGAATAGTGATTTGTTAGCCACATTTCGTCAAGTCGTCTGTAGTTCACATGCTGCATATACTCGTGTGGATCACCGCATGTATCATATTCGGCAGATTACGGTTAAGAATATTATAAAAATTTGTAAATAAGGGGATGTACTGAAAACTGTGCAAGTCAAATTATCATACGAGCTCTGACAGACTGACCCGTAAAAAGTTCGGCTCATGGGCCCAAAAGATCCGGGGTGGAACGTTTTTCTGTGGGGCTGCTATAGAGTAAAGCTTACGCTTTAGACTAATTTTTTGCTTGGCTTATGCTTAGGCTTAAGCTTGGGAATATGTCTATTCTTACGCTTAGGCTTAGGTTTAGGCTTAGGAATATGCTTATAATACTGTTCCGCCCCTGTTCTTTAATTGGTCGGCTGATCTAAGAACCGGATCCGTAGATCAACAAATCTTGCTGGAGCCGGATGTAAAGCAAAATAAAGTCAAAAAAACACTGTTGAATTTTGAACGTACAAAAAACAATATTTCCGTTATTTCTATAACGAAAACAGAAGCGAACACCGATTTTTACTGCAAACGAATATCCAGTTACATCCTGCTAAAAATTGCTCATATATACTTAAGCTTCCTGTATAAAAAAAATATGTCCGAAATGTAAGCACACGCTTGTCGGCACAAACTTAAACCTGTGAAAATTTTTACTACCCAAATTGTATGATTTTGAGGCAAACATTTGGTTGTATCTTTGCACTGAAATTTTTCTTCCAGGACACCTTAGGACAAAACTTCAAATATATAAGCGTGTTTGTAGCTGTACTCCAGCCCATGTAAACATCAGACCACAACGTATGGGTCTTTTCTGTTATCCCTCCATCCCGCGTTCCAAAAATCGTCGGATTTAAATTTTTTTGCATATTTGAGCGTCCCATGATCTACTCTGATCATTTCACACCTAAATTTGAATCTTTGAAAAATTTGGTTTTTTAAAGTCCCAAGGTCTCGGGACTCTTTCAAAATTTGATTCGATGCACTTGCTGAGCACAGTTGAATGGTGTTAAATTTTCCATGATTTAGATTTCAGCTAGTTTCATATACATTGTTGTACCTAGTTACACTGTATCACCTTAAGGCTCTTGTTGCTCTTCCAAACTCAATAATCTGCCGGCTGCCAAGGTTAGTGGCCCTGATTCAAGGTCAATTTTACATTTGGTCAAAAGCAGGGTTGGTCCCACGAGGTGGATTCTGGTCGATCTCTACCGAGAACCAATTTGCATACAGCTGATCTTTAGCAACAAAAATAACAAACTTTCATAATTCCTACCCGGGTTACAAAAAATATAATAAAGGATTGCCCTGCGAAAAAATTTCTGGGAGCGGCAGTAGTACTGTTGCAATTATTTATAAAGAACCGTAAAATGCAACAATGCAATTGCATGCAGTAGCATATTCATAGCCTCATCATTTTTAAAACTACTATTTTGCGATATAAATAAAATTTCACACGGTTTAGTTGTCGAGGTGACGCTTCGGTTTACGAAAAAAAATTAAATAAAATATTCGTTAATTCCAATTTCAAAATGAAATCACTTCACCTGACAGCCAATTTAAAAAACATAAACTTTATTTGCGTTGCATCAGCGCAACAGTTTGAGACAAACTTTAAGTGTAAAATCATCTTGAAAAAAGCTGTAACGCCGAAGATACGTATTTTGGGAAACTTTCCAGCATTTACTTTGTTTATAACAATTTCTTAGGAAGTTCACGTGATTGTTCTATGAACGGTATTGCAAATTTTTTGTGCTTTTGCTGTTTTTGAGCATCGGGCAAAGCTGGCAGACTAGTCTGTATTGTTAGCGATTTTTATCAAACATTGTTACCAAAGCGACATCCTCTTGACTGCGCCCCTAACATCCACAGTTGAAATTGAAAACGTGCAATCAATTTTGTTCTGAAGTTTGGTTCAACTTTACTCGAACACACAAATTCAACGGAATGTATCTCCACAAGCATTTGTGAAAAATTGTTTTCGCTTACAGAATTTTATGTTGAGAACATTGTCAGGGCGTTTCGCTATTTGGTTTAAGAGCCAACGTTTCATCTGTAAATGAGTTTTCCATACACTTTCAACCACATTCACGTTTTCAACCAAATTTACCTAAAGTCTAACGTTTGCTGGGCCATGTTACTTTTAGGGCCGTACCGGTTTGTGGTGGGTCTGTAAAAGAGTAGGTATACATTCTAGCTACGTTTTTTGCTTAGAATTAGACATAGGCTTTTAGGAATAAACTTTTGCAACGCTTATAGGCTTAGGTTTTGGAATACGCTTAATCTACTGTTACGGCCCTAAAAAGTAAACATTGACCCATTTGATTATAAAGCCTATAACCACAATTAATGGTCTAAGCGAAATACAAAGTTTTCGCATTAAATTTGTGGAGAAATGTACAAGAGAAATAAAAAATATTGAAATGTACTGACTAAATTTAGCTATTCGAGAATTGGAAAAACTTTTCAATCGAAACGTTGTGAAAATATTGGAACTATCAGATTGGTTTGAAATTCAACGAAAATTTTTTCGTTTTTATCAAACAAACGACAAAAACAAAAACGAGTTCAGCATTCAAAAATTAACCTGAGCAGCTGTTCAACAACAACAACAAACCCAAGCTATAATCAATAAAAACCTTCCAAGCGTTGAAAATAGACGAAATTTTACTTTTAAACCAAAGCATAAAAGTGCTTTAAATCTCGAATCGTGTTTAGACTTTCGCTTTGTTTGTGTCTTCATCGTTTAAATCGTAAGTTTTTCCGGAAAAATAAAAGCTCCTATAAGCCCGATATCGCTTTTCTATCTTCTGATGTAGAAATTTTCGATAGATCCAGTTGGCAGGGTACAACCAGACGGCTGCCTCCAGCTCCAGCAGAAAACCGACCTCCTGCTCGGGTTGAATTTTTACTAGAGGTTCCGGCAGTTTCGGAAGTATAATTTTGCAGTTTTTATAATATGATAAAAAATATGTAACCCTGAGATCGGCAAGTCACTGAAAACGGAAACAAAACAAATTAACGTCGAGGACTTCGCTATCAATAACCTATGACTTGTCGTCCTGTCAAACTCACCCAAAGACGAAACTAGTTTTCGCGACTAGTCAAAAACCGCCGAATCTTCGACAAAAGCGGTTTCTGAGCGCGCCCCTACTACAATTCACAATCCTGTTTCGTTCCTGTTCAAAAAGGTACAACCGCAAATCTGGCTACAGCGGAAAATCGATCTCCAGCCACAATGGAATTTTAGCCGGTTTCATAGAATTTTGGAAGTAAAATTTTCAGTTTTATAAAATTTATTTATTAGGCGCGAGCCATTTTATCGTTTGACACAATTTCGAAGTAAAAATTGCCGAATTACGTAAAAAAAGCGTAAAACCAAAACGATTTAACAACATATTACAGCTATTTGCAAAAATTGACATCTTAGATCATTTTAACTATGTAAATTTCGTCTCACCTCCGGCAAGTTTTGTTGTCTTTCGGCCCCGGTATTGGTCATCTGCGGTTGCACCATGACAGTGTGTCATACGTATATCAGAGAATGTTTAAAGATACTGGAACCGGACTAAAGTGAAAACGGACATAAATTTTACTACACAGGACTATTTTTAATAGTGCGCTCAACTCAACGTGCAATCTCACCACTTATATTTACTAAACCAAATAAATGGTGTTAACAATAACGGCCCATGTTACTATAAAGGCCGTCCCAATTTCCCGGGACACAAATATACCCGGAGTGCACAGTTATGCGCTCCTGTGTACATATGCACAGGCAGATATATTTACGTAGCATATATATATCTTAACTGTCCCATCTTTTCCGCTGTCGCATCTGTCCCAATTATATTTTTAAATGTACTCCTGGTACATTGCTGTCCCGGGAAAATGGGACGGCCTTTAAACTAACATTGGCCACCATAACAATGCACAATATACAATTTACAGACTCACTGACTTTTGACGAATTTGGTTTAATTAGCCAGATATTACTTTTCTTCCATAATTCGACGTTCGTTGCTATTTTTATCATCAGTTGATTACCACCACACATCCCGTTTTTCAATACAGGTAATTTGCTATTGAAAATATACGTGTCACGGTGTTATAAGGTAATCTTTCCTCCGAAAACTTTACGCTAGCGCAATTTTCCCCACGGAAACACCACGCTATCAACAAACTTTGATCACTTCGCGTAATGTTCCCCCCTGGGTAATTTTTCCGCCGGAAAGATTACTCTAGCGTAGTACTTCCCCCAGAAAACCAAGTAAAATCTGCAGCAAAAATGATATCCCGCAAGATTTCCTTTGGAAAACTTGTGCTTGGAAGCCAAAGAACTGCAGCCCCCCCAGAAGGTAGTAGCTATCAAGGGCGACGGGAATTGCTACTTCAGGGCCATATCTCGGTCGCAAAATTGCCACAAAACTATTAGAGACAAGGTTGTGTGCTTTATGGAGGAAAATCCCAGAAGCACGCCGGAGAAAATGAGTATCTCAACAAAAGTGGAATGTGTCTCCGGCTCCGGCAGACTATGAACCTACTGCTCCGGTAGTTTTGCCGGCGGTTCCGGCAATTTTGGTAGTGAAATTTTGCATAATTTTACAAGAACAACACATTACAGAAATATTCTAAAATCAACAAAATATACATATAATTATTAACTATCTAATTTCGCCTCACCTCTGACTTCACCTCCGGCTCAGGCCAGTTTTGTTGATCTCCGACTCGTCCTTGTCTCATAAAGGACATGTCCATAAAAATCAAATGGGCCATTTCTATCATCCGTTTACACCATTCAGGTGTTGTACAATCACATTATTATTGAATACATGGAAAACACATTGAGGCAGAATTTCCGTTTCAAACGTAACACAGTTAAAACAAAACCAGCAATAACTGCATCCAGAATGTAAAACACACTGATTGTCACTAGTTGACAACGCAAATTTAACAAAAAATAATAAATTTTGTAAATACAAAATCATTCACCAACAACAGCATTCTTGCCAAGATTAAAGTTGACGCATCCCTCGTTCTAAAACGCAAATTAAATTAATTATAACGGCTGACTTATGAAAGATGTATATTGAACAACCTTAAATGGAGCGTTAAGCAGGCGAGCGATAACATTAACCGCATGTATTAAGTAGCTTTGACTGACTTGAGAACAAACATCGCAGCCACGATAATGCTATGATTATAAGAGTTGACCGGCTTTAGGCACAAATCTGATTATGAACGGCCGTTTTAACAATAGCTTAATAAAACATCTGCGACCCACGTTATTTTTAGACGCCTTCTACATTATTGCGGAATTGCAACTAACGCACGTTTAGGCTTCAGAGTAGTATTTTGCATAGACATACGTTTCAAAATATATGTTTCACCAACTACACATTTATGTAACTAAAAGTAACATTGGCCGCCTCTGCAAAGACTAACTTGAATAAAAACAGTGCAAAAAGTAGCTTGCGGTCGAAATCACTTACTTTTAACATAGCAGACTTCTGATGAATTGGCACATAATTTGTCGTTGAAAAAATTAATCCAGATACGTTGCTTCGCTGATAGAGAGTCACCGGGTCCTTTTACTTCCACAGCCTAAAAACTACATAAACTTGAAGTGACACCGTGCCTAAAAATGAGAACAGTCAATTTGAATGGCATATTGTGCCTTGGGTACATAGGTGACGTTCCAGCATTTCAACAGTCCTTAATAATATTAATCGCTGCACAAATCTCTCCTACGACAGCGCGAAGCAAAGCCGAAATACGATAAAAAGACTACGGCGCACCAGAAAAAAGAAAAGAAAAATCATTATAGCAAAACAAATTTCATATTATTTCCCACTAGAAAATGTAGAATCTTACTTTAAACCGACCAGTCTTTTCATTCCAAAGTGTGAGATCTGGCATTCCTGAGGCTACATCTCGATTATGGCAGCAAATATATTCATTCAACTGTGCAATTCGCCGACCACCCATACACTTTGCAAAACTCTAAAGTAGACTCGTGATTACGGTATTAAGTGTTAACTGATCTTACTGCTCTTTTAAATTTTTCGCATGAAATACAAATTGAAAAATTAAAATGTCGTATTTGTGAAGCAAATGCGATGCGATCACAAAAATCAGCAAGACCCATTTTCGATGCCGTTAAGTCACACAAAGCACATAATAATCACTGTAAAGTCAGCGCACAAAAACACAAGATTTAACAACATTGTGAGGCAGAAATTATTACGATTACGGATGGTTCCAAAACACGATTTTCTTAACAGACCATTACTTCTGCCAAAAGTTTAGCTGCAAACAAAATTTTCCTTCAACCACGCTGGTTAATAACCAGATGAAAGCCCGCTAAACGTAAAATTGCGTACAGCATGTATTATCGATGTTATCGTTTCGTGTAATATTTTACGCATTTAAGCTGAGAAGCACCGCATGATCATTACAAGCTCGTCTACAGAAAAGTAATTGACACGGATTCTAAAGTCTGACTGAAACAGCAGCATCGCAAGTCATCCACCAGTAACAGCCTAACAGCTATACTCGTAACTTACCAGTATTTGAGCAACATCTACAAAAACATCCCACTGCACAATCCCGTTTAAAACTCCGAAATTAGCTGTCCAAATAGCACGAATGTGGGCTTCAATTTCCTTAAAACATAAAATTATAAACATATAGACATAAACTTAAATCATTCAGCGAACAGGGTTCTAATTTTGGAATACGAAATTTACGGAGAAAGTACAAAGCTAGCACACCGTTGGACGTTAAAGGGTGGTGCTATACTTTTAACGACGTCCGGCGCCGTCCGTCACCATACAGAGACTGACGGCGCCGTCCGACAAGTATAGCGAAACCAAAACAGTGATTTTCTTTTTCCCAATAAAAAAGAAAATACTGTCATGCCTAACTGTACATACACGCAGGTTACCCTTAAACAAAGACAACACAGTTCAAATACGTAATTCGATAAGATTTCAAGTGTAAACCAACTTTCCAGTCAGTTTCAGCAACCCAAGCATTCCGCTGGTTAATTTTTTCACGTCGACTAGAGTAGAATGACTGACATCGAAAATCCAATGGTTCTGGCTGATACCGGCAAACAAACGCATTTGAAACGGTTGGGTCGAAGATTTCGTTCCATAAGATAATCCCAAACAACGAACGAAACGACCCGCCTTCCGCGTGCATTCCTGAAATTATAGTAATTGGTTTTGAAAATTATCGCTTTGATTTGAATAGGATAACATCGTTAATTCAGTATACAGGACTGCTTGGCGCAGAAATATTTGGGACGAAACAAAATATGCGTAGTATTCAGACCTGAACAAGCAATAAATTTCAACAGTGTTTTCCGAGAGTAGAATAACATTCCATAAGTACCCAATTTACATGCAGAAAACAAATTGAAATACAGCAATTGCAGTTCAAATTACGAGCTGAATGAAATGCGTCAATGAAACCTGTATCACTACCACAAGTCGAGTTCTAAATATGCATTCTGCCACACAACTGCAAACACCCAAGCTACTTAAAGAGTACTTGAACACCCATCATTACCTTGGGTAAATCCTTCACTAACATGATAATGATCGAGAGCGACCTGTTCCACAGAGCACCGAGATAGACCCGCTGTTGTATGGCACGCCCGCGCGGCGACATCACTGTTTGTTGTGTAGGGGCTTTGACGTACAAACGCTGTCGTAACGCCTTCAACAAGGCCTTTATCCATGGCAGTACCCGTAATATGTTTCTATCAAAATATTACAGAAAATTGTATACCCGTAATTAAATAGTTTATTTCAACAAACTGCATTATATCTGGAAATGAAAAATGCAAAACTAGTCAGTTGCACTATTTAGATATTTAAGGCATCTATCTCATGGATACTCGATTTTACATAACTATGCAAAGATCTGTCAGCTCTACGCAGAGTTTGCGAAACAAATCATCTTCACGTTTTCGACACCACTCGATAGAGTGTGGAAAACGAATTTAACACTTACAAACCAGACGTATGTCAAAAAGGGTTTGTGCAAAGAATTAACACAACAGTTCAGCGAATTTTTCGCCATTAATTTTAATTTGTCACATCTACGCCAGTTTAGAGATCCACAGTTTCGTCAGTTCGAAAACCCGTCGCTAACTACATCCTGCTAGATGCTATGTGCCTTCGAAACCATTAGGCACTATCGTTCCTGCGGCAATTTTCAAGCTTACCTCTGGTGGCGGCTGCAGCGATAAAAATCCTTTAACTCCGTTCAACTGTAGATTTTCTTGTGCTTGATTCGAATCATCTGATTCCATAGCACTATTAACCCTCGCACCATTTGGTACGCATTTACGTTGTACACGAGCCGAAATATATTTCTTCTTAATACGCACTAGTCGGTCGTACAATTCAAGTTTCCAATGATACGCTGTATCATGATCTGATAAACCAGCTTCAATGACATCGACAGCCAAAAAATCAACAAAACACAGATGATATTTAATAAAAGTTTAAGCTTTCAGTATTTTAACAAAATACCGATAATGTAGTATACTTATTTTACAGTCAGCATATAAGTTCTACTAAAATCTAGTTTAAATCTATGTGGGTTGCGTATTTGTCAAACCATGTACATTTTTCCCCTTTTCACATAATTGTCCATGAGCTTGGGTTGTCGTGAAACCTCGTAACATGTGGTATCAATAGAGAGACCTGTATAAAACCAGCCGCAGTGAGACTACATGTATTAAGCGAAGCTCGAACACACTTAAGCATTTAAACTAATATGCAAATTAGTTATTAGCTAACTATAAATTATCGGTTTGGAGATTCGTAAACAATTTATTCAGAATCATCGCACCCAAAAACCCTTCAGTAACACTAATAATCACTGAAATAATGCATAAAGACTTATCTATTAGTTAACTACTCAATTATCGGTGTTAAAGGTTTGTAACCAATTTATTCAGATTCCTAGCAACCAAAACCCTTCAGTAACCCTATTCCTGTTACGGCCGGAATTCCTGCAAAATTCAATTCGTGATAGTGATCCTGTTCCTGCATTTCAAAGATGGTGGAACCGGAGTTTTTACGGTTTTGTGCAAATTATTCACAATCATTTAAATATTTGAAACATTGTCTTTAAAACATTTTATTTCTAAATGAGTGTTTTTGCAACTGGTTCAATTTTTTTAATAAACCTGTTAATTAAAAATCTGATGTGCTTTCCCAAAACTTTATGATAAAATAGCTCAAAATTCGCTTAAACCATTTTTTGTATGTTTTCTGAAAAGTTCAATAGCAATTCGGTAATAAAAATATTTCAAATTCCGGTTCCCGTTCCTGTTCCGGTTCCAGCATGAAACTTCAATTGATGTTTCTGTTCCGGCAAAATTTAGTTTTTGTTGCAACCCTGCTGGTAACTGTATTAATTAGTGAAATAATGTAGAAAGTCATAATTTAGGTTTAAATAATTATGCAAATTAGCCTGTACGTTCCAAAACACTGAAATAACGCACTTTTAAAACCTACTTTATCACGATCTTTCGTATGGGTATGCAAATTCAATGCGAGCCGATAACGCCATCTTCCACGCCGCCGTGTTGTCAAATCATTCGGAAGCTCATTAAGAAGCCACTCGATTTCAGCAATTGCATGTTCATACCTAATAAATGAAACCTTATGCAACATATTTTTTGTTTTCAACGCACATTAAAACAATGTATATTTACAGTGCGAAGCTAAAAAAGTTCAGATTCCTATTAAGCAGACACAGCCTCGATCTTTGTTGGACTCTAACTCTGATTCAAATTTTTAAACAACCCCCAGTGAATGGCGCTCTCGGTTAAAAACTTAGACCGAGACCTGACTACCAAGACCGGCCATAAAAGTCTTTGTATAGGTCAATAGTTTTCTGTGTGTTTCAAAATATCTACTTATAATAAATTATTGCGTAACTACGAAAATTCATAGATTCACAGCGAAATTTTATTCATCAGACATCGCTTACCTCAACAATACAGCGATACATTTGCTAAGTTGTCGACTTCTGGTCTCGGTTCCAAATCACCGATACCGAGACCTGTAAATATCGAGACTTGCCTAGACCGAGACTAGCATCCCTGACAACCGCCTCATGGTTGAAACGGTAAAGTATCATCAAATAGTGCATTCAAATCTATGCTGCTACTACACTAAACTTAAAACCGAAATGTCGGTTTAAGTCACATACGGCCTTAAACGACTTACGATAGATTAGAGCATATATACCACAAACCTCTTCAATTTTTCCAATGCTTCAATACAATTCCAGGCAATACTCATGTACACCGCTTCGCAAGAAAACCTACGAAATGAATCACATTTTGACCGATACCAGCGAAAATCATTTTCCCTAAAATCAAAATACACTAACGAGCAATAGCGTCTTAATCACGGAACTGCATCCTACATAAAGGGGCGTTGACTGCGTGTCAAAATACCAAATGCGGAGACAATGTTACACGAAACTGGAATTGCGTTTCAATTAATTAAAACTAGGTTCATCAGGGTTCGACCGGAATTCCTGCAAAAATTCAACTCTTAGTCAAATTCTTGCATTCCAAAGTACAGGAACCGGAATTTTTACGGTTTCGTGGTTAATTATTCATGATCATTTGAATATTGGAAACTTTGTCTTCGAAAAATTGTCATTTCGAAATTAGTGTTTTTGCAAATTAGTTCAATTTTGTTAATAGCTATTTTTGTGTCAGTCGCCAATTGGCGACTATTAATCCAACAAAAAATAATGCACTGCCTCATGCCTCGAAAATTTTTCACACCAGCGCACGCGACTGACTTCACTAAGCGAGCCCCATCTGCTTACCTAAGCTGAAAAAGTTGATTCTTCGCAAGTTCCAAGCAGCTATCCACTACAACGTCGTAATGCTTTTTGTCGAAATTTACAAGCCCGATTTTTCCAACTTCAAGGGCCTCAAAATATCTGAAACACAATTCGGTGTTCTTATTAAAGAAAGACACATAATGGGTCCTTGCCGTACGTCATTTCGCTTGGAATTTGCCAAACACTGAAACGCAAACTTAGTGTTAACCATATGCGCAACCACAGTGCAATACCTAAAGTTACTTATCTGTCTATTATATACTCAAAAACTGTCGAACTTCGATGTTTTGGGATAACTTAAACGAAATGCCTAAAAACAAACCTAAACTTTAACTGTATTTTGAATTGTTGACATCTTTAGATATTGACTGAGCGATCGAATATTCTGTCCAAGTTCCCGAAATTCTTGCTTGCTTTATTTTAAACAGTATATATCGCAACAGAACTAGGGAAAAACTGTTCAAAACGTATGAAAGTTGGGAAATAATCGCAACTAGTTGAAAAGTTCAGACCCGCCAGTAATGACATCGAGTTGAAATAGCCACTTTAATTGAAAAAATGTAAATATATATTGACGGACTATGTAGGATTCGGCTTTTTCATAACCAAATTTAAACGGTCAGTTTTTGACGAATCCGAACATTTGTTGCTCCAAGGTGCGACAGGATACCGAAGAACAATTTATTAATCGGCCATAGTCGGCGGCAATCAAATATCAAAACGTGGGTAACAATTCTTGTCTTGGAAGGTATCCAAAGTGTACGTGGCAAAACTCAACATCTCACGCAGATTTATTTCTGACACATTAATAATAACCCTAGTCCACTATGCTATGTTTTGGCAGCGTTGCGTTACGTTGATCCAGTTTCCCCAAAGCCGGATATCCAGTCGCATCCTGGCTGCCATTTCGAAATAATTACATAACTAAAAACATTTAGCTGTTGGAAGCAGGGTGCAAAAGGGAACCGGACTGTACCGAAATCGGAACTAGAAATTTTGACTGTACGATAATTCGTATTGACAAATATTATGTTGTTTTAGGGCGTCTGTTGGCTGGCAACAATTTTCTAAAAAGGTCGTATTGACAAGATGATTTTTGGTTCTATAAATCTAAACAACATTCAATTATTGATGTTAGCTCATCGAAAGCATATTTAATAGATAAAACTACAGAATTTTGATGCAACATTCACAACAAGTAAGATTAAAATTAAAATTACAAAATATCGATTCCGATATTCTAATCGGATTCCGGTAGCACCCTGGTTGTAAGCTGTTAAAACCATTAACTTATTACTTACTGATTAAGTTCGACTTGATCTGCAAACATCGGGTCATGGTTTGGTGCAATTTCATATTCCGGAAACTTTACATTCTTTTTGTCAATTTCCAAAAGTTTGAATCTGAAAAAAAGATGAAAAAATCTGATTATATTAAAATATATACCTATTAATTGTATAACGAACCGACAAGTAGATAAGAACATTTAACCTAGATGGTTTACGCAATCACCACAATTTTCAGTTCCACTTGGCACGTTAGCTGTAAATAAGGCAATAACTGATGTTATAATATTCAAATTAAAAATGCACCAACTTCTTTGTTGAAAAATGTACTAAAAGAACAAGAAAACCAATTAAACAAAGATTACGTACAACAGTTTCTGACACAAATTTATCTTCGGGTTATCGGCCATTGTTATATAATCCAAATCAAATGGTGCGAACAGAATGAAACACTGCGTAAACAGCTGTCGTGGCACCGGTGACACTCGATAGCATTTTCCCAACAGGCATTTTATGCTGTAAAAAGGCACAATAAACTGAGAACAATGCTATCACATCAAAAATACTTGTATTGATGTTCACGGTGGTAAACGTAACTGAACTAAATCGGTAACAGATCGCTGAACTCATTAGCTACGAGAAAACTATGTATACATTAAATTGAATGCAAACCGTTTAATAATGGCATCTTCACACGTATTATTCGAAAACAAGCTTCGCTGTTGTTTTGGTAACTGTGAAATGCGATTAATAATTTCTTGCTTGTTGTATTTGACCGAAACTTTAAATTCTTTTGCAAGTTGTTTCACACTGTACGCGTCCAGTAGCGGCATAAGCTCTTGTATACCAGCAAAGTGATCATCTGTAAACAGTATATACACATTACATATATATCAGGGTGCAACCGGAATTCCGGTTCCGGCATTTTTTCACCTTCCGGTTCCGGTAATTTTTTACCGGATTTAAAAACTCCAGTGTTATAATTTGGCCGTTTTCTTAACTTTGCTAATTTTTAAGAATATCTTTTGAAAGCCACTTGTACTCCGAATATAAGCCATTACGGTAGATTTCACTTCAGTCGATGATGAAGCAATAATGGGAATATAGCTATTATGCCAATCAGCGACTATCCTATTATCTTTCAAACATAGTAAATTCTAATTAGCGAGTTTCCCGCTAATCAGCCAATAAAGAAAGTTTTGAGCAACATAAGCATTTAAGTGTTTCTTATCCAAAAACCCTGCGGAATATAGTGTTATTGTACACCGACAAGCCAGACGCTATGTTTAAATTTCCGACGTGTAAAAACCCTATAGCCAACAGCGCACAAAACGTTTATAAAAACGATAATTCCCAACTCAATTGCCACAGTTAAAATAAGTAGCATAATATTATGGCGATTTTACTTAGTAGCCAGCCTTTCATATATCTATTTTGGAGGTTTACAAACAACTACGTTATGTTACCCGCACCCACAAACCCTTTAGTACTGAAACCAAATGACTTTGCATGCAACCCTAATTATAAGTGATATAATGCCACAAGCCTATAATAGCTTTAACTAAATATGTAATCTAATATAATAATTAGTTAGAAGCTAACATTTTCATTTATCGGTTTTAGAGGTTTATAACAATTTAGTCAGATTCCTCGCACACAAAAACCTTTAGTACTGAAATTACATTAGTTATAACCTAATAATTAGTGAAAAATGTAAAAAGTCTTAAGTTAGGCATAACCAATAATTATGCAAATTCAAGGCCCGTCTCGATAATTTTCTAAATTAAAATTATGTTTTCGGGGGAACAAAATGTGTTTCATAATTTAAACGACTTTTAAAGCATTCGTAAGAAAATATTTAAGAACGCTAGTCTATTTTTGCTCTGAATGATACATATTCTCAGAGCTTTCAAGTCGTTCTTAAAAGCCCACTTTATTTAGCAATCTCCGTATCAGGGTTTGTTTTTCATTCGTGGATGTGGGCATTTTACTGTGCAAAAAATGCTTTTAGCGGACATTTTTTCAAAACCCAAGGTTTTTCCAAATTCGAAACGAGTCTATCATGTCTATCGTGCGCTCAGACTAATGGTGCACACACCACACAGTATGCATAGTGTATCATATAAACTGAATGCTGGAAGCGGTTGAAAGATTTTACGATTTTGCAAAAATTTCAAAATTTATAAGGATTGATGTAGGACAGCCAAAAAATTTTCTAACTTAAGTTACATAACTTAAAGCCGCTGAGTAAGGAAAACATGTTTTATGCGTTCAAGCGAAAAAAGGCCGACACGCGTTCGCGGTTTTTTAATATGTAATGTTCAGACTCGTAGGCATTCATTCCGCGACTGCATCCAGAAAACGTTTCGAAGCCGCTCGTGGTTTTAGAGTTGTATCTTAGAACGACTGGGCATTTATGTATGTTAGGCAAAACCTAAATACGTTTTGAGCGCACAATGTACTTTTTGTGGCCAAACGCACTGGGTTTCTTCCAACAAAAATCTTTACTTCCGTTGCAGAGAAAATCTCGTTTATAAAATTGATCGTGTCGTGACGTATTATGTATTCCAGGGTCAGTTCATTTTGTTATAATTTTTGCGTTTAACTGAAGCAAAGTTCATAATTGATACTTAAACAAGGAAGATAATTAAATTTGCCACACTTTATCATGCTTCGCTAATTAGAGTTCAACCGGAATTCCTGTTCCATGGCTTCTCCACA